>MCJB01048126.1:27992-60638 GCA_002018475.1 Nicotiana obtusifolia | reverse complement strand
CTCTCTCCATATTCTTATATCTTAACCAAAATGTACCACATTTTTTTCCAAGAATTCACTTCTTCCTTGAAAGTTGAAACTATCTCACTCTCGAGAAAATGGCAACTAATTCTTTCAAGTCCATTCATCACCACCATACATTAAGGAGAAGGCATTCTATTGATTGCCCTTTTTCTTCCTCTTCCTTTTTCCTCAAGCCAATTACCAAAAACCCCTCTTCAACTTCATTTTCCAATCACAGTCTCATCACTTTTTCACTTTCCTCCACAACCCCAACCACTCCCACCACCACCCCCACTACCCCCACCACCCCATTTGACGTTCTTGAACAACACTTATCAGCTCAAGATTTCAGACAAGCTGATGAGGAAACTCGGCGTCTGCTCATAGTATTAGCAGGAGAAGCAGCAGTTAAACGAGGCTATGTTTTCTTCTCTGAAGTTCAGTTCATTAAAGAATCTGACCTCAAAGAAATTGATTCCCTTTGGAGAAAATACAGTGACAACAAATTTGGGTACAGTGTTCAAAAGAAAATATGGAACAAAGTGAACAGAGATTTCACTAGTTTCTTTATTAAAGTTGGGTGGATGAAGAAACTAGAAAGCACTGAAGTAGATCAGTATAATTACAGGGCATTTCCAAATGACTTTATTTGGGAATTAAATGAGGAAACCCCAGAAGGACATTTGCCACTAACAAATGCTTTAAGGGGAACTCAACTTTTGAGTAGCATTTTTACTCATCCTGCTTTTATTGAAGAAGGAGAAGAAGAGAAAGAAGAGGAAAAACAAGGAAGTATTTCTGGGGAAGATAGAGGAAGTGTAAAGAAAGGAGGATTATTGGGTGGTTTGAGGAGTAAATTATTTGGTAAACCAGATTACAGCTTTTGAATTTGAATTGTAATTTTGACTCTATTTGTAAAAGTGATTACTATTGATCAGTACACAAAAAAGTAGTAACATTATGTGATAAAACATGAATGAAGTAGAGCCTTTTTCTTTAATGTGTTCTTATGAAAAATGCATCAGTTGGAGGTTCTTCTTTTTTTTTAAAAAATATTTATTTGTTTGCTGAGTAAATTTGTATCACTTTGTTCTTGACGGTGTTGACTGACTGAATATACTTCATTGCTCTCTCATCTAATCTTGGCATTTTCACGTGTATAAATATATTCATCTTCAAAAAGGAAAAGGACAACTGAACGAAATTGAAAGTAGTTTGGGCTACATGTGCTTTAATTTGAATGCTTTTTTTTTTTCTTCTCTCGTCTGCTATTAGGCACGTAATATTATGATATTACTAATAGCGCAGCTGTTTAGGTTGTTTGGTTACGTGCTAATTATGTAAGGTTAATTATTAATGATTATTTCATGCGATAAACAATAGTAAAAGATTAATTATATGGTGAAAAGTAACGTAAGGAATATTATACAAAGTGATAAGTACTAAAAAAGATATTTCTTTCGTATAATTCTATCCATCAAAATTCAAGCAAATAAAAAGAAACCATTTAGGTTGTTTTTTCTATATAGAAATTTGAATTATGATCTAGGGGCTCGGTCCATAATTTTCATCCCAATAGTTCTTGGTTACACATTTGGGTGCGAGAAAGAAGATGCATTAAAAAGGATACTCACTGATTTGGTGTTAAATTTTTTTCTATATTACTAAGTTAATTTAAAAAATAATGTTGTTCACAAAATCCTTTGAGACTCAATTTTAGAGTACGAGTTTTCTAACTTACCGCTATATACCTTATCCATTAATTTGATTCTCCCCTTTGTAAGATTAATCATTAATGAACGTTTGGAAATTTGGTGGTGCGTTTTTTAAAAGTGGTTATTCCTTTCGGTCCATTTTAAGTAACTTTTTACTCTTTTTTTTGCGATCCATAATGTTTGATTTTTGTTTTTAAATATCAAGAAGGAATTAACTTCTATTTTTTTAAAGTTGCTTTTAGAGTAAAGAACCTAAAAGTAGTTTGTTATATTTTCAATAAGCAAATTAAGGTTAATATGATCAATTAAAGTTAAATAGTGCTCTGTTTAACAAAGAAAAGAAAAAAAGCCCTTATACTATATGTTGACCCGTTCAGTTGGATTGTTATTGTAGACAATTACAAAACAACTGTGGCGCTACGACAAAGATAAAAGATTAATCTGTCCATAGAAGAAATTCGCATCTTTTCGCTTTGTTCATTCCGTTAAACTTGTCTTTTTTAGCTTTGAGGTGTTGGGAATAGTTCCTTGTTTGCACATTGACCAAAAATTCAGCTACAAGGTTTAAGCTAGTCACACTTTATTTTTGTTGTAATTTCATTTCAAAAACAACAACGGATCTTGTAATTTTTAACTTCATTATTTATCTTAACAGAGAAATTGTACAAAAAATACTGTAATTTTTAAGTTATAATTTGCGATGTACTTTGAAATATTGGGGAACGAAATAAAATAGAACATGAAAATAAAGCCTAAAGGTAAGCAATCATGTTTAACCTTCTGAATAATAGGATGAAAATATTTCCTGCTACATCGTGTTATGGATCCTTGATTGCCTTATTAAGGTATTGAGTTCTGAGTTCACTTGGAAGCTTGTGATTTGCTGATTTATACAGTTATAAGGGAAAGATGATGAGCATCTTTTCCACTTATACAACTGCTTAGGAAAATTAAGAATCCAAGCAATAGTTTACAGGTAACTTTGGTGTTTACAAGACGACCTTAATGATGTAAATGACCCCATCTAAATGTTATAACTTGGGTCTATTTTTGTTGGTCTTAACTAGTGACTATTAATCTTGGTCACCTTTTCCAAATCTTCTGATATAGGCAGATTTACACCCTCACTCGGGGGGATTTTTACACTATACCTAGCGAATGGTAATATTTTGGGCGAGCAGCCAAATGTGTGACTTCCACTTTTGAAAAATAACCAAAAGCTATGTCATATAGACAGGTAAGCCACTAAGCTCACACTGAATCATGTCCTCCATTACCCACGATCCCTTCTAATTTACGAACTAGCTTACTTTTAGCTCTAGCCCAAAATAACGGCTAATCCCTCTTCACCACCTCACTACCACTCATATATTTCAACATGAATAATAATTTTGAGAGGACAAAGAAGTAAATGCATAATGCATACACCTCTCACCAAATTGGGAATCAATATATCAAGAGCCAAAGAATTAAAATAAGCAGGCCAAGCAGTAGGAAACAAGAAGATGTCAATTGTCCGTGGATCCCAACATAGAGATTGAGAACCCACCATTCCATAGACTACATGGAAAAATAAGTGAGAACGAACACCTAGTGACTCATATATAATTTTGTTTTATGAAGATAGTGTCAGCAGGAAAAGAAGGGGCAAATCTGCCAAGCAACTTAATCCACAAGTTTCAGACGCTGAGTAATATTACCTTTTGAAGTTATGCAAGAAGGATTCAGACTGAAGGCTCTAACATCTAAAATGATTGCATACACGGGGCTTTAGCTGCATTGGATCACGGCAAATATTTTTCTCAAATTAAGTTCTCATAGCAGCTAAGAGCACACCAGCATCATTTCTTAGACAGCCAACAATGCCGGACTAGAAAATTAGTTAACTTATATACATATCAACAATTCCACATGCAGACACAATATGACAAGGCAAAAAAAGGCACTTAAAGAGGAACAAATTTATTGCATCACTACAGTCATCCTGATTAAGTGCACTTCCAGCATACAGCAAAACCTTGACACACTCAAAGACAATGAGAACTAATTGGTCAAATAAATAACCTGGAGAACTATATACATAACACTCAAGTAGAATAAATCTAACTTTAGATTTTGGAATAAGGGTTAATAAGACCTCATGTAAAGACGCAACCAGCTTCTAAAGAGGTTTAGAAGAGCCTAGAAAATGGTATAGTATATCCTCATATACATACATACATACATACATAATATACACACGCGCGTGCACGCACATTCAGAGTATAAAATTAAGGACATATAAGGGTGAACAGGAAGAGCTGGATATAAACCCATATACCAGGTAAATCTACAACATATGCTATATTTCACGAAGAAACTTCTCAGAGAGGAAAAAGGATCTCCACAAAATTCACTTGACCTAGACCTAGGGAATATCATATGATAGTGTCAAAAAATTCTTTAGTAAAATCTCGAGAAAGAGGATGCACATAAAAAATATACAACGCCCAAGGGAGTGCGCACAAGAGTCAGGAAAACAGTAAGAGATACATAAGAGTTTCCAGGAACCCAGAGGAGTTTACACTCGAGGATCAACCTTAACCATGTACTAATATACCCCAATTATGGATGAGCTAAATACACAAGAAATGATAGATGATGTTTGTAAATTATATATATGATTAGGGATCACCAAAAACTATATATGAAGAATCACACCAGTAAGGAACTAAGGATATTAGAGTGAGTTGACATCAAACTACAAGTTTAGCAAACATAAGAAGAATGGATATGAAGTGTGTTAGAGCAGATTGAGATGCCTAGCTCAACAAATCGGGTTCGACAATCGGAAACAGCCTCTCCGAATGACAAAATAAGGCTGTCTACATTTGCCTTGCACAGAGCCCGCCAAAGCGGGATCATGCATTTGGATCTGACTTGAACTAAAGAAATGACAAAACTAAATGGAAGCATCTCCACAAAGATAATACCAAGTAATTGAAAGTAACACTTAGCTGATGTTATTAAACTTACACAAGGTCCCTCGTTTGTCAAGATTTGGAGATAAGCAACTACTGCAAGATTTAGAACACCCTGAATTTACCTTGAAGACAACTCATTGTGTGTTTGAAGGAAGTGCGCTCAATAGAACAAATTGGTACAGCGAAACTGACAAACCCAGCTAGTGTAGGAGTAACGCATGGTAAATTGATTGACAAACAATGATGAAATAACCAGAAGTGCATAACCCAAAACCTCTATTAACCCGTAATCACCAGTACCTGTAGAACAGTATGCTGAATACTTCTCCTAAATTTTAAAAAATAGCTACATTCTGAACACATTAAGCTGCATTCCAATTATAAGAGAGATTCTTTCCCATTGTGAAGCATAAAATGCTAAGTATTTGGGGGCTAACTATTTTTATATCCATTGCACTATATCAGTTGATGTTTCAGGCCTTAATACAACAAGCTTACTTAACAATTTAGCCATATCCAAGAAAACCCACTGAGCGATCCTTAGGACACAAGCAGCACTTGATATAAGAAAAACAATCATATATAAGATATATATCAGAGCAGCATCATTTAATTAATAAACAAAACCAGCATGAAACTATTAGAGAAATTAAAAGCAGATCTAGTAATTTTTAATAAACAAAATAGTGCAAAGACAAAAACATACTGAATGTAGCTTGATAATAAAAACATTATCCATCAACCACTACCAAATATTACCATTTTGCATCAAAATCCGATTCACTATTAACCCAACGAAACAAAAATTGCCAGCAGTGACAGTACCAAAACATCCCTCACTCAGAACCTAAGCTTAGTGAAGAACCAACGATTTTTTCCAGTCTTGAACCTCTCCTCAAGCCTAGCTTTCGCCTCCTTAGCCGCAGTAACCTTCTTGTCACGTGACTGCAGAACATCCACGTTGACAACATCCTTCAGATCCACATCGAGCGTGTAACGAGTGGGCATGATGTGGTTGTAATTCACGAGCTTGATGAAAGCCTTGACACGTGACTTCTTCGCCTGCTTTTTGGCTGAGTCCTTTCGGATCACCTTCTTCGGGTACTTGGATATACCTGCAACCAAACAATGGCCGTATGGCCTGTCCCTTGTTCCTTCATCAAATGCCCTAATGATCACTGCCTTACGGCCGGCATATTTGCCTTGAAGAATGATTACAGCTTTGTTTGGCTTCAAAAACTTCACCATCCTCGCCGCCGCGGATTCTCTCTCTCTCTATTCAATCTCTCTTGGCTGAACGCAAATGGAGTGTAAAACCCTAGTTTCTGCTTTATAAAGGAAGGGTGGCTACCCTGAATGTAAACCAAAGCCCTAGTTCTAAATGGGTTTGGTCCAATTGATTACTGTTGGGCCTTTAACTTGATGAAATGGACCTTAACCAAACGGCTGCAAAGGGAAAAGTGCACCTGTAACCACTTTTAAGCCTGCTATTTATAATATATCTATAATACTTAAAGAGTAAGCAATTCGCCCAAAATTCAGGAATAAGTATCCTAAATTTTTGAGCTGCTAATGTCAGATTCATGACTTAGTGTACTAAATTTTTACGATGTTTATATGAAATTCAGGACTAAGTGTCATGAATTTTTGAACTGTCAATTTGAAATTCAGGACTAAGTGTCCTCAATTTATGAACTGCTAATTTAAAAATTAAGGATATAAGATTCAAATTTCTGGACATAATTTTCGAACTTTATGACACGATGTCGCCGTGTCCTGAAGTTTGAACGAAATAGTTGATCTTTAAATACATTGTGTAAATTGTGAATATATTTTAAACAATATTTTTAAAAGTGACTACCTGGTGTCATTTCCACGGCTACAAGACTGTATTTTGATACTCCATATTTAAGTTAAATAATGAGTAAATGTTAAAATCTACTTGGTCAAACCTAGAGAGTTTATTTCTGGAATAACTAAAACTAATTTCTTAATTAATGAAACATAAGCTGTAAAAGAAATTTTAGAAATTTGTACTCTTTCTAATCTCAAGAAAGAATATGAGAATTTTTAGCGTGCTTTAACTGAATAAAAGGGTGAATGAGAAAGAAATACTGTTTCTCAAGCTTTAGCAAAAAAATAGGAGAAAGAAATCGTTCTTGAACAGTTCCTAAAGCAATGGAGACTATATGAGGTATGCTTTCTTGAAAATTGACTGGATATTATGAAGCTCTCAAATACTACTGATATTATGATTGATTGTTTGATGTCTATAAATCTCTTACAAAATGAATACAAGAGGTCCATAGTACACGCCTAACTTTGCATAGAACCTCTGTTATTCTTAGAAACTCAATAGGTCACGAGGGATAGGATAGCATAAACGCAACTTTATGATATATTCTTAAAAACTTGTATCTGAAATATCATCAAGATGAAACGATGAAAGTTTGAAACTGTACAAACTTCCCTTGTTTAATACAAGGATAGATAACCTCTCATTCTCCAAACAAAATCTTAGAATTTTATATCGTTGTTCACTCAACTCTTCGGATTTTCTTATCATGCAGTTGGTTAATGTCCAATCATTCACTTATTGTTAGCAGAAAAACAGAGGAAAATCATGGGAAGTGGCAGAGTTAGCGCTGAAAGTGCTGTTTTGTGTTTACGTAAAGCATCTTTAATAATCCTTCTATATGACTGGAACTTGATAGAAAAAGAAGTTTAATATGATAATTTGATAATTATATTTATTGTAACGAATGAATATATTAATAAGAGTTTTGCTAACCTACTACATAAGTGCATACACATTTGACTTCTCCAAAGTACCCCTAAAAATACATGCCACCACACTTAATATAAATACTTGTTGGAGTTCAATCAGGAAACAAAATGGGAGAGAAATGGAAAGGGGGAGATGGAATTTAGGGACTAGGGATTAAAGACCAAAAAGTCCTTATACCTTATGTGCAAGCATTTATTGTTAGGGGTATTTTAGAGAAGTCAAATGTGTATACAATGCTAACCTACTACAAGTGGTGTAGTAGGTTAACAAAACCCTATTTACTACATAAATTTGCATAGTTAAGCAATTCCAATTTTTGAATATTATGAAAACTGTAAAACTTACAAGACAAACACTATCGATAAACCTATTCAGATAATCGCACAAAGTCACAAATGACAAATAGAGCACACAATAGACAATCATGATTGTAATTTTTCAATTATTCAACCACGCGAAATATTAGTTCACAAAAAATACCAAGGGCTATAGAATGCGGTATTTGGAGAATGCCCAATGGTCTTGTTTCCTGTGAAATTGAAGCGCTAAGCAAGAAATCATAAGGATTCAAGAAAATCCTTTGGCAACCATGAATAACGACCAAAGGCATGGTAGCCAAATCCTTGCTGCTAGATCTTAAACTGTAAACTATGCAAACTCGACAACTAGCATATGTAACAACTGAGCTACAACTTGCAATCATGCCTTCAAAATTTAGAACCAAAGAACTCGCACTCACAGATTGAGAACTGAAACGTTTGCAACAGTTGAAAGAACCACAAAGGCCACTTTGTCAACAAAATTTCAAAACAAGAACTTGAAAACTTAACTTCAAACAAGTCTGTAATATATAGTCTACTAATGAACTTAATAGAGAAGGTAAAACAAACATTCTGGATACGAATCATCACTGATATGCCTACTTCTAAGTCGCTCATTCTTCTTCGGCAATTCTGCCCTTCTCACTGACATAGATACCGTCAAGAAACTTACGGATATCCTTGTTCTTCACATGGCATTTCTGTCCAAAAAATACAACATAGAGCAGTCAAGTAATGTATAATCTTCCTATTCTTTGTGAATCATTTTTTTTTCCAAAAACAAGCATGCAAATATTGAATGTGGGAAAGAACATAAAGATTACTTGATTGATGAGGGCAGCAGAGCGAGAGACGAGTTCAATGTCATTTCCGTCCAATACAAGCTCATCCTTAACCTTCTCAGATCGAACAACTGTTACCCCATCAAGCATGTCCACTTTCCTAACCTGATACAGTCATCAAACCAGTCAATCTCCAGGCACTATGACAAATGGAATAGATGATTCACAGTCCAGGATACAATCACATTTCAAGATGTAGCTATCTTCTTCCGCGAAAAGGAATATCAGTCGCAATGTCTAGATACCAATTAATAAGAACCACAATCAGAGCTCGCTTTTACCTGTTCTGGAACATGATTCCTAAGAGATCATACCCATTATAGTCCCACAAGTGGAGTCCGAGAAGGGTGGTGTACGCAGACCTTACCCAGACTTTACCCCTACCTTGTGAAGGTAGGGAGACTCCAATAGACCCTCGGCTCATTGCATGAAAATCTCTTTGCATTATCTCAGAACGAAATTTTTTAATCTTATCTTTAATCTTTACATTAGCAGCTAACTATTTCAACCAACATCTCAAACTTCTAAAGCTACCTTATTAAAACCACTTCCTGGGAGATTTAACATAGCAGTATTACTAGTTGCAAAGTGAATTTATCAAACACTTTCTAATCACAGTTAACCAAAAAAAAAAAAGCAATCAATTTATGATGCTTTTAAAGTAGATTATAAAACATGTAATTATATTTCAAAAGATTTAAGAAATCAATGCCTGGATTTAAACTAAAAATTAGTCCAAATCATGCATTGTTTCTTCGAACAAGAATTAACATACGTCTGACAATACTTCCAAAGCCTATCAATATATCTTCCCTAGCCTTATGTTTTACACTACTTAGAAAGCCTATCGTACTAGATTATCAAAACAAACACCCAATTAAACAATAATTTGAAGGAAAAAAACTATGCAGAAGATCACATATTCTATTCTCATATGTACAACAACAAAAAAAAACTGACGCAAACTTATAGTACCATTTATGTATAAACTTCCATCTATAAGAATCCTTTTTAGCGCTAATTTATATCTAATCATTTTATTCAGCACAAAAAATCTCAGAAGAAAAACAAACATAAAAAAGTAACAATCCAGATAACATATGTCACGCTCGTATTAACAAACTATTGCATATCATGTCATTCATATAAAAGCTTCAGAAAAAGTAAGAAATTAAAGTAAGAATTACCCTCTTCTCGCCAAGGAAGTTACGGATCTCAATGGACTTGTTACCACCGGTGATGGATGCATTGATAGGAAAGTGAGCATACACGAAACGCATCTTGTAGCGGTAACCCTTGGTCACACCAGTGATGAGATTCTCAACATGGCTAAGAGCAGTACGGATAGCAGCAGTAGTCTTACGAGATCCGAACCAAGCGTCGATCTTCAGCTTCTTCTTACCAGTTTCCTCGTCTTTGATCAGCTGAAAATCGAGGTTGAGATGCTTGAAGTTTCGGACAAGTTTGCCCCTTGGTCCCTCTACTTCAATTTGCTTTGCCTTCACCTTGATGCTCACGCCGTCGGGGATATCCATGGTTTCTGATGACAGTATTGTCTTCATCCTGGCTGAGCTACTCTCTCTCCCTCACTGTGTGTGTGTGTGCGCGTGTGTGAAAATGGCGATCGCTAAAACCCTAGCAGCGATGTGAAACCTTAGAAGGAAGAGGTCTTTAATATGCTGTGGTACTTATTGAAACCCTAGTTATGATGGGCCGAATTACTTATTAGCGTCCGGAGGCCCAACCCAGTTAGTAGGCCTATGTGACCCAATTTTTTCACCAGCCCATTTTTATTTTTTGCTTAAACCATACTATTTTGCCTTTTCTCTTTCTTTTATTTTAGTATTTAGGTGTTGAGTAGAACATAGTCATATTTTGAAGTATTTGAATTTAGTTAATGTACACGTAGCTAGCGTTTGGACATAAATTTGGTTGAAACCAAAAATTTGAGTTTTTGAGGATGAGATGAAAAACGATTTTTGCAAATTGAAATTGTGTTTGGACGTGCATTTTACTTGAAAAGAATTTGAAGTTTTGTAAGTAGAAAACTTCAAAAATAATCTAGAGCTTTTTTTGGAATTTCAATATTTTTTTTCAAAAAAAAATAGTTAAAATATATAAATAAACAGATATTTGCAAATAAAATTTGAAAAAAAAAAACTGGCCAAACGGGAGCGTAGTCTCTCATAGAAAAATAACTACTGAGAGGAAATTTCGTCTATGTGACTGACAAGGAAAATACATATTGATACCTGATTTTTATCTTAAATTTACTTAATTAAACTTAGAAGGAGTATTTGTCACATTTCCAGGTGCTACGGTACGTATTGATGGGCCAAATTACTATTAGTGATTTGAGACCCAACCCAATAAACAGGCCCATGTAGCCCAGCCTATTTAACGGCCCATTATATTATATTTGCTTTAGCGAATATACTGCCATTCTCCTTTGAATATTTAGTATTTGAGGTATTATGCATAGTATTATTTTTAGGTATATGAACTTTAGTTGAACATAAATGTCTTGTCTCGTAGAAAAGTAACGATTGAGAATTTTCTTCTATGTTATTAAGTGAATTTTGAATTTGATTTCTGTTGCATATTAGTAGATAGTCACTGAATTCTGCCGAATTCATATGTTAAAAGGCCACCATAGCCCGTGTATACTGATAGGTATTTGTGACATAAGATTGAATTCCTATTGAATTTATGGAGTTTTATGAATTTTAGAGTTTTATCGTTCTCTTATCTTGTTAGTTTTATTGATTTTAAGTGTATTCTCACTTTACAAAACAAGATTTGCAGCACCTGCTTTTGATATTGAGTGTCTTTATTATTAATATAACGTGGTTCAAGAGATTCACAAGCAATGCAAGAAACAAACAGACGCTTCTTCGAAAAAATTAAAGAAAATAAATATTCAAGTAAAGGAGGACAAGAAAAGCCATACCAAAAACTAGAAAAACAATTTCAAGATAAATGTTCAAGAGATAATAAACATGAAAAGCCATACCAAAAACTAGAAAAACAATTTCAAGAAAAACCAACATGGAATTTCAATGACTACTTCATTGTATAAGTTGCTAATTCAAAACTCAGATGTCCTAACTGGCTTTATCTACACTTATTTTGTACGAAAAATACACACACACACACACACACACACACACACATATATATATATATATATATATATATAAAGCTCAAGCTCTTTGGGATCCAGCCTTACCGTAATAATAATCTATATATTTACAATACTTTCGCGAACTCATATAATTTGAGTTATCTTCAACAAATGTTGAAAGCTGGAGCTTCAAATCTCCACAATTAACATCCAAATTCGTCCAAAAACTATGTTTCACCTTGTATCTACCCCTTATCCATACCGTAAAATTTGCATATCCACTTGTATTTATCTCCTTCAAAATAGCATTTGCAACCTCATCATTCATAATCTTCATAGGCAAACAATCACTAAATTTCACTTCTATAATAGATCTCTCATCTTTTCCTTCTTGATAATAAAGCTCTAACATTGTTATCCAAAGAATATCATCATCATACATAATAGAAACCTCAAGATTTTTGTACTTAGTTTTCGTTGGCATTTTGACAAAGAAATAAGTATTTATTGTGATTTCTGCAAAGAAATTGAATGAAAACTTTTGGCCAACAATGGAATAAGGCAAAGAGGAGATATTAATATAAATTGCACTTTTTGTCTCCAAGGAAAAATTGGGACGTGGAATTTTTGCATAGTATATTAATATCATGATCGAAATGAATCCAAGAACTAAAAAAAAAGCCTAAACAAATGAGAAAACCAACCAAAAAGAAACCTTTTCCATTTCTTTTCTTCATTCTTTTTTTCTACTTATTGTTTTTTTCCTCTCTTTCAAGGAAATGAATTTTACTTTAACTTTGAATTATATTATGAAGATAAATAGGAGCAAGGAGATAGAGTCCTATTAATTAGTATAGAGATAAGAGTGTTTTACTTGTTCTTCAAGATGTGGACAATCTTATCTAGTATATACATCATTTGAGGATGATAAATCCTTTCTACAAGATAAAATAACAGTAACACACAAGGTAAAAAGTAGAAAAAGAACAAAAGATACATTAAAATTTTGAGAATACAAAATTCATTTTAGATGGTAAAATAACTCTAACCTAGATAAAAACATATCAAACTAGAATTAGCTATGAAGCTGATTTAGTAATTTTAGAGAGAGTGACTTGTAAGATTAATCAACCTAGGGCCGGGCTGGTGCATGCCTTTGGAAATGATATCATCATTCATTACGTGCGACTAAGTGGGAGCTCTCTATATGATTGTAGCTGCTCTACTATTTTATTATTAGGGAGTTTGGACATATAATTAATTATAAATTTTGTGCAAAAGAGTAGTAAAATAAAGAGTTAGAAACGTGGTTATCGTAAAAGACCAATACAATTATGCGAACGAGAATCAATTCCTTTTCTTTTGAATATTATAAGCTGACATTGACCAAATCCCATTATACCGTCTTTAATTTGGTAAAACCAATTGGGCCACAAAGTTGATTAATTAGAAGAGTATCAAATCCCGAACAAGGACGATAAATCATATGTCATGTAGAGACAGCATGAAAAGTGACGATTAAAACAGACGGCTGAGTTTGGAAGAAATTGCATTTCTGGTTTAAACACCCTGGGTATTCATATTAACATAAACCATTTTGATTACCATTACAAGTTATTGTGTTCATTAAATTAAGGGCTTAGCTAGAGACTACATATACTACTATAGAGTTACACGGTGACATTTGTTTTTAACTTGATCGACTTCCACTCCTCGAGACTTATTATTTTTATTTTTCAGCCCTCAATATTCTATTTCTGAAGATTAAAATGATTTATACGTGGTACTTATATTTTCAATTATTAATAAGAGTTAAGAAATTCGTCTTCAACTTAATTTTCATACTTTCTAAAAAATTTAGAAGGGGAGCTTTGGAGCAATGGTCAAATTGTCTTTGTGTGACCTATGTCATACCTCTTTTCGTACACCCCGTGAGGAGTATATAAAGAATTTTTTCAATTAAAGTGACATTAGTCGAAATGGAATTATTTAATTTATTTTCAGAGTCGACACTTAAAAGTTTAGATTCGTGTCCCAAGTCACCGGTTTTATCCCAAATCGAGGAAAAGATTTGACTTTCTGAACGAAGTCTGCGAACCAGAAATTTTAGGTAAGGAATTATGTTAACCCGAGGGAAGGTGTTAGGCACCCTCGGATTTCGTGGTTCTAGCACGGTCGCTTCATTGCTATAATCGGCTTATTATCTGATTTGAATACCTATTATCAGCTTATAGTGCATTTTACTTTATTTTTATTTTTCATTTTTTTAGAATTATCGGAGAGTTGCAATGTTAATCCAAATATGTCACAGATCACGTCACATAAATGCACCGTAATTTGTAACACCTTTTAATTTAACATTGGGATTTTGGATTTGGGTCACATAAATGCGCACTCGGGTTTAAAAAATTATTAAAATAACGCGCCTAAAGCAAAACTACGCGTTTTTAGTTTTCGAGGGCCATGAAATTCACTAAACAGCGCTCCTCGATTTTTCTAAGTATTTAATTAATGAGGGCCATATATTTGTAAATTTGTTTGGTATGGCACGCCTCAGATTAGTTCGAAAGCTTTTATTATTTAAAGTTGTTAAAGTTGGGTCACCTAAAAGGCACCCCCGAAGTTGACATTGTCACTATGTCACGGGAACCGTACCCATAGTCACAATGTAGTTAATCGTGCCTAGAAGCGAGCTACTAAAGTTTGAAGTGTTAAGGCTTATTTACTCTAGTCTTGCATTTAATTAGTTAAGAGGGCCATTGGTGATCGTCGTTAATTGTATGGCACACCTCGATTAATTTAAAGGAACTTTTAACACTATGTATTTAAGAAATCATGTCAGCAGTTAACCCAATTAATTTCTAGCGAATAGTAGATTAAGCTCAATACACATCATTCAACACAAGTTCATTTGCAAATACAGCCACTAGCTGTATACAGTAAACAATTTGAATTTGAGGCTGATTTTCAGAAATAGCCTCCATTTGATTCTTAGAGTGTACAAATTCAAACGAAGCAAGATCAATTACAAACACGACCAGTAATTTCATAAAGATGACTATACTATGAATTTTACATTATTAGCACTATTTCTATAACAGCCATCTTAAATTAAGTCAATCAGCACAACTTAGTTACAAACAATAGCCATTAAATTCATAAATACAACTATAACCTGAATATTTACATTAACGGCACTATTTTTCAGCATAACCAGCTTAATGAAGTAGACTACAGTTCGAATTTACAGTAAGAGCACTGTTGCCAGAATAGTAAGCTTAAAATAAACCAATCCATACGATTACGAACATGGCCATTAACCTCATACAACGACTACATTCTGAATTTTACAACAACATCTCCATTTCCACAACAGTGACCATATTAAAAAATTCGTCATTTCTATTCAAAGCAGCCTGAGTTCGGATCTTACAGTAATTTCAGAAATAGCCAACATGTCTATGTTTTAATTTTCAAAAAAAAAAACAACCTAATCTTAAACAAAACAGGTTTCGAGTGTTAATTTCGACTTAAAGGCTACTGAAATGAGCCAGATCCACAAATATAATTCATACATTGCAACAGAATTCAGAGGATATCAGTTTAGCGTTACTTTATGCAATGAAAAGAAGTCATTGACTACCAGTCTTAAACCAGTTCGAACAGATCTAACAAAGCAATGAGTAATTACAAGGTTAAAACATTTGGACTACTGTAAATTCTCCTAATGCAGTATGTAAACTTATAACATAATTTCTTAACAGACCCATTCTAATTCTGTTTCTTGTTACATAGGCTAATCACTCTTCAATATGCTTAAACAGTCGTCATTACAACAGAATCATCATCACCATGCTGGGAATGAATAAATACCGATAATTACCAAAATAGTTTGAGGATCAGTTTCAGGATTTCAATGAATCAAATAAACAGTGCTAGCAATAAGATAAACAATTACTAGGTAGCTCACAATCAACAATCAATTCACCTTCATACATTCATCATTTAAAGCACTAACAGAAACAAATCCAGACAACTACGATGATTAAACAAATCATGAATTCGATCAATACAATTAAAATCTGAAATTATGGAAAAAGCTCTTAGGCCTACCTATATAGCAGTAAGCAGATTGGAACGGAGAGGCAGCAAGCGGACTATCAGCCAACAGCTCGAATGCACTAAAATGCAGTGATGAGAAGCAGTGACGAAGTTGAGTTCCAGCAAAAGAGAAAAGTGTCTGTATTTTACTCTTAAAATCAGAGGTAGTTTTTTTTTTTTCCTCCTTTTTTTTTTCTTTTCTGACTGACCTATTCCCCCTTTATATCCAAAACAAGACCGACTCTTTTAGATTTTTATCCTCATTTCTGTTATTCCCCCTCCCTCACACAATATACACTCCTCTTTTCCTAACCGATTTGCTTTGCATGTGTGACTGACATCCCCAAAAACAAAAATCTGTTTCAAATTTCCTAAAAATCCCTTTTACCCTCCAAAGTTTTCTTTTTGTTTTATTTAATTACTGTCAAGGGCTTAACTAGAAGCTTCTACAGACTATCTACCCGACTTGACCCATTTCTGACTTTAAATCCCTAACGGGTCAAACTGACTCGGCCCAAGACAACATAGCCCTAGATTAATTTCTGACCCAGTCTTTTTGGGCTTAAATTTTCAGAGGCTATTGTATTTGTATCCTCTTTCAAATGTAGCGACAAAGAAATCAAAACTAAAACTAACAAAAACACTAAAGAAAAGAGTAGAAGATGATAATACCTAAAAACATCAACAACAAAACAAAAACAGAAACAAAAAACGGATAGAGGAAAAAAGAGGAAATTACCTCGGACTGAAAACTTCTTAAAACTCAATGATTTTAAGACCAAAATCAATTTTAACCGTGTGTTCTTGTTAAGAACACACGGTTAAAACTCATTTTGGTTCAAAATCAGTCTTCACGACACTTCGATTTTGACTCTTAGGGTTCCGAATTTTCTTATTTTTTAGGGATTTTGTTGAAATAGTTCTAGTTTTGGGGTGAGAAAGGGTCGATTGTTGCTTGAGTTGTGATTGTGGATGATTTTTGGGGGTGTTTTAAGAGGTGGCAGCCATGGTTGCAGAGTTAAAAGGGCGGCTAAGGTTTGGGGTTGGAAGAGGAAAGGAGGGGGGGAGTTTGGAACCCTGAACAGACTGCCGGTGATAAGCCGGAGGAAGGTGAGNAGGTGAGACGCCATGGCTGCTTTAGGTTTAGGGGACGGCTAGGGTTTGGGTATACAGGGGTCGTTTGGGAACGAAGGGATTTGAGGGTAGTGGGGGGGTTTGAAACAGTTATATAGGGGGAGGGTTATGAGGGGTTCTGAGCCGTTGGATCTCATTAAGATCAACAATTCAGATGAGCCTGTCGGGTAAACGGCGCCGTTTTCAATTAAAAGGGGAGGGAACGGATTGGGCTGATTCGGAAATGATCAATTGCGCCTGGTTTTAGTTTTAAACAATGGCCCAATTCCGAACTCCTCTTCTTTATTTCATTTCTTCTATTACTTATTTTTTAATTCCTTTTTAATTTTTATGACTAGACTACTTAGTAATTAAAATCCTAATTCACTTAAATGTAAAATTAAGCTAAAATAACTATTTATAAAAGTTATGGTAACACTTAATTTTAAGAATTAAACATTAAAAATTAACAATAGTGTAGAATGACCTATTTTTATGACTTTTTCTCAATTTTATAAAAACCAACAACTACTAATTTAATCTAAAAATATAAAATGAATCCTAAATGCAATGCATGGTATTTTTGAGTATTTTCGTGAATTAATTACTTAACAATTAAATATAAGTAATTAAAAATCTAAAAAAATTCCTAAAAGGGCTAATAACTAATTAAAACTATTTTATTGATTTTTATAGGAGGGTTCGGGCATAGCAAAAATCAGGTGCTCACAGTTGCCCTTCTTTGCTCGGAGACACAAAGGGTTTTCGGGCAAAGATAAGATGAGTAATTCTGCGGGATTTTTACCTATCCCAGACTCCATGAGAAGCATTTTTGAAAAGATTTTGACCGAACCTTGCTTCAAGGGTTGTCTACATATCCTTGGCTACAAAGGAATCAGGTCAGTGTAGTTCTGGAAGTTTTGGTAGCTGGGACTACCCGGAAGCTGTGATTTTCGTTGTTACTGCTGCTGTTACTGCTTGCTGCGCTCCTTATTACACCAAAATGGGAAATAAAAGCTAAACTAGCTACGTCTATCAACTATGAGTTACAAGATTTCTATCTACAAATTTCTTGAAACTTGATCTCGAATCTTCTTGTGCATCTCGAACTATTGACTCGCATTCTTGAGGCGAGCTTTTGTTATTCCTAACTTGACTTGACCCTATTCTTCAGGCGGGCTCCTGGTGCTTCTAACTTGAACTTTGAAACTTGAAATAAACTCTAAAATAGATTCCCTCATTTTTCGGGTGGGCACCTGCTACTAAACTTGAATTATATTCCCTCGTTATCCAGGTGGGCGCTTGATTTCCGGAATTTGAATAGAATTCCCTCGTTGTCCAGGTAGGTTCCTGACTTCCAAAGCTTGAATTGTATTCCCTCGTTATCTAGGTGGACGCCTGATATCACAACAAAGCAAACAAAACAGAAGAAACTATTCTGCCCCAATTTGGAACCTGGGCATATCTGCGGGGATTAATCAAATCACGCTACCTAAAAGACTTCTAAGAATTTAAAATCTAAATCCCATCATCCAAGAGGGTCCTAGGAAATTTTAAAACTGAATCCCATTATTCAGGAGGGTCTTGAGAAGTTTAAAAACTGAATCCCATTATTCAGGAGGGTCCTGAGAAGTCCCATTATCCAGGAGGGTCCTGAAAACTTTTAAAGCTAATTCCCATTATCCAGGAGGGTCCTGAGAAATTTAAAATTGAATACCATTATTCAAGAGGGTCCTAAGAACTTTAAAGCTAATTCCCATTATCCAGGAGGGTCCTGAGAAATTTAAAATTGAATCCCATTATTCAGGAGGGTCCTGAGAACTTTTAAAGCTAATTCTCATTATCCAGGAGGGTCCTGAGAAATTTAAAATTGAATCCCATCATTCAGGAGGGTCTTGAGAAATTTAAAATCGAAGTCTCATTATCCAGGAGGGTCCTGAAAGCCGAAAATGAATTTACCTCAGCCATGCTCTCCGTTTGGGGAATTCTTGAATAGTAATTTTTGGCCTCCTGAGCCATGTCTTCTTCACAAGACGGCTTTGTGGATTGACAAATTTTATACTTTCTGTTTCAGATAAATAAAATCTTGTTAGTTTGAAAAACGTGGTGGTTAGTTTGTGGCGTCATTGCTGGGGGTCTGCTTCTGTTGGGGAATATATTCAAGTTTTGGCTCGGCCGGGGATCTGCTTCTGCTGACTGCCATGTTTCATCCTGATTGGCTGCTTTGAACGAGCACAAAGTTGTTTGACCTTTGGTTGAGACCGGATTGCACTATCTCTGAACGACCCCAATCTCTTACCATTACATGTTGCATTGCACATTTATTCCGGACGTTGCTGCGTCCTTGTATTTTCTTAAAACCCCAAAATCACCTTATTGCCTGAACTCCGGTTTAACTGCATACTGCTCATTCTAGATTACGTCCGTTGCGTTATGCTTGGCCGAGTTCCGCTTTGCGCAATTTAGAAGTTGGTAATGATCTTTGAAATCCTTTCCTGCTTACTCTTCACGGCTAATTCGAAAGAAACTCACAAAGATAGACTCAAGGAGCAACATGTAATGATTTTGGACAAAAGAAAACAAAGAAAATTATGAATGCAAACGATTATGTGAAGGAGATCCAGAAGAGAAAGACTTATCTGAAGGAAGCAGCCAGCTCCAATGATCATGACACGTATTTCGGATTGATCAGCCTAATCCGTTCGACCAATCGTATTCAACTCATGGCATAAGTCCATACTTTGCAGACCCACCTTTCACTGATCCCATTACTCTTGTTGGTTTATCTTTAACTCACTATCGCCTTATGGTGCCCATGAGGGTTTTCACCAATAAGACTCTCTCATTTTTAATTTTCTCTCATCTCACCATCGCCTTATGGTGCCCGCAAGGGTTTTCACCACTAAGACTCTCTCATTTTAAATTTTCTCTCATCTCGCCATCGCCTTATGGTTCCCGCAAGGGTTTTCACCAATAAGACTCTCATTTTAAATTTCTTTCATGCATCCATGAACAAAGTGTTTCCCCTGATGTAAATCATATCTCCATTTTGCTTGACCCGGCATCCTCAAAGATTGATCGGAAGGTCTTTCTTTGGACCATAATGTAGGCTTTTGGACAGGGTTAAAAGAGAGGGTGGCATGATGGCTCAAAATAATTCAAAAATGAAATAGGGATCAAGATTACAACTTTTGGAATCAGATCTTTTCGAATCCAAACTTCTACCCCAGTTTCTTTGGGGCTGGGGAAATTTTAATTTTTATTTTGATGAGACCGAACCGTAAGGCTGCCTACGTATCCTTAAAAGGAATCAGGTCGAACGTAGTTCAAGAAAAGTTGTTTGTCTTTGTTCCCTTTTTCTCTTTTTCTTTTTCTTTTCTTTTTTTTGTCTTTTTTTTTCTGTTTCTTCTTTTCTCTTTTTTCTTTTCTTCTTTTTTCTTTTCTTTCTTTTTTCCTTTTCTTTTTTTTTCTTTTTTTTTCTTTCTTTTTTCCTTTTCTTTTTTTCTTCTTTTCCTTTCTTTCTCTTTTCTTCTTCTTCTTTTCCTTCATCTTCTTTATTTCTGTTACTGATTCCAAAAGAGGTATACGAAAGAAAATAAGTAAGGCTCAAAAGGATAACGAAGGATGAGAGTGTTTGGTAGTGGAATAAAATGCCTTCGTCATTTCAACTTTGAACATGCCAAGTACAAAATACAATTGAAGATGAGCAAAGAAATCATACATAGTACTTCTTAACGGCATCAGAATTGATAGCCATATATACACATTTGCCTTCTATGTCTGTTAAATGCAAAGCACCATTTGGCAACACTCTTGTCACAACGAATGGTCCGTTCCAGTTCGGGCGAATTTGCCTTTGGCTTTCGCTTGGTGAGGAAGGATACGTTTTAATACCATCTGACCAATTTCAAATTTCCGAGGGCGCACTTTTTTGTTGTATGCTCTGGCCATTCTTTTTTGATACAGTTGACCATGACATACTGCAGCCAATCTTTTCTCATCAATCAGACTCAATTGCTCGAGTCGGGTCTTGACCCACTCATTATCATCAATTTCGGCTTCTGCGGCAATCCGAAGAGATGGAATCTCAACTTCTGCGGGTATAACTGCCTCAGTTTCGTATACCAGCAGATAAGGGGTTGCACCCACTGAGGTGCAAACTGTAGTGCGATAGCCCAGTAATGCAAAAGGCAACTTTTCATGCCATTGCCGAGAACCTTGAACCATCCTACGAAGTATCTTCTTTATGTTCTTGTTGGCAGCCTCGACAGCTCCATTTGCCTTGGGGCGATACGGGGTGGAGTTCCGATGCATAATCTTGAACTGTTGGCATACCTCTTTCATCAAATGACTATTGAGATTAGTAGCATTGTCTGTGATGATCACCTTGGGACTTCCGAACCGACAAATGATGTTTGAATGAACAAAGTCCACCACTGCCTTCTTGGTTATGGATTTGAAAGTTACAGCCTCGACCCATTTGGTAAAGTAATCAATGGCCACCAGAATAAACCTATGCCCGTTTGACGCTGCCCGCTCAATTGGCCCAATAACATCCATGCCCCAAGCAACAAAGGGCCAGGGTGCAGACATTGTGTGTAACTCAGATAGGGGAGAATGAATCAAATCACCGTGCACCTGGCATTGATGACACTTGCGAACAAAACTGATGCAATCTCGTTCCATGGTGAGCCAATAATAACCTGTTCGAAGTATCTTCTTTGCCTATACATACCTATTCATATGTGGACCGCAAATTCTAGAATGTACTTCGGCCATGATAGTTGAAGCTTCTTTAGCTTCTATGCACCTCAGCAATCCTAAATCTGGAGTCCTCTTGTACAAAATTCCTCCGTTCAAGAAAAATCCACTGGCCAGACGTCGAATGGTTCTCTTCTGGTCACTTGTAGCATATGCTGGATATACCCCTGACCTGATGTATTCCTTGATATCATGGAACCAATGTTCGCCATCGATTTCCTCTTCCACCATATTACAATAGGCATGTTGATCACGAACTTGGATATGTATGAGGTCGACATAAACCTTGTCTGGATGATGTAACATTGATGCTAGGGTAGCCAAGGCATCAGCAACCTCGTTATAAATCCTGGGAATATGTCTAAATTCGACTGACCGGAAGCGTTGACAAAGATCATGCAAGTACTGTCGGTAAAGTATGAGCTTCAAGTCTCGAGTCCCCCATTCTCCCTGAATCTGACGAACCAACAGATCTGAATCTCCCAGAACAAGTATTTCATGGACCCCCATGTCTATGGCTAACCTCAAACCCAGAATACATGCCTCGTACTCCGCCATGTTGTTGGTGCAATAGAATCGAAGCTGGGCTGTTACACGGTAATGTTGCCCTGTTTCAGAGATAAGTACAGCCCCTATTCCGACTCCTTTCATGTTAACAGCTCCATCAAAGAAAAGTTTCCAACCTAGCTTTTCCTCGTGGCCAACCTCATCAATAGACATGACCTCTTCATCAGGAAAGTAAGTCTTCAATGGCTCATATTCTTATCCACTGGATTTTCGGCCAAATGGTCGGCCAAAACTTGGGCTTTCATTGCAGTCCGAGTCACATAGATGATGTCAAATTCTGTAAGTAAAATCTGCCATTTTGCAAGCCTTCCTGTGGGCATAGGCTTCTGAAAGATATACCTCATAGGATCCATGCGAGAAATGAGATAAGTGGTGTGGGACGACAGATAATGCTTGAACTTTTGTGCCACCCAAGTCAAGGCGCAACATGTCCTCTCAAGCAGAGTGTAGTTAACCTCGTAAGGAGTGAACTTCTTACTAAGATAATAGATTGCCTGCTCCTTCTTTCCCCTAATGTCATGTTGACCCAACACACAACCAAAAGAATTATCCAAGACCGTCAAATAAAGAATTAAAGGTCTTCCAGGCTCTGGTGGGACCAGCACAGGTGGCTTCGATAGGTACCTTTTGATCTTATCAAATGCTTCTTGACACTCGTCAGTCCACTTGACTGCAGCATTCTTCTTCAACATTTTAAAGATGGGCTCACAGGTTGTCGTGAGTTGAGCAATAAACCTGCTGATGTAATTTAACCTTCCAAGTAGGCTCATCACCTCTGTTTTGTTCCTTGGTGTGGCAATTCTTGAATGGCTTTGATCTTTAACAGATCCAGTTCAATACCACATCGACTGACCACGAATCCCAGCAGTTTCCCAGACGGGACACCAAATGCACATTTTGCTGGGTTGAGCTTGAGGTTGTACTTGCGGAGCCTTTGGGAAAACTTTCTCAGATCGTTGACATGATTGGACTGCTTCTTTGACTTTATGATCACATCATCTACATAGACCTCAATCTCTTTATGTATCATGTCATGAAAAATGGTGGTCATTGCCCTCATGTAAGTTGCCCCAGCATTCTTCAAACCAAATGGCATTACCCGATAACAGTACGTTCCCCATGGCATGATGAATGCTGTCTTTTCTGCATCTTCCTCGTCCATCAAGATCTGATGATATCCCGCGTAACAGTCCACAAAAGAACCAATCTCATGCTTGGCCCATTATCAATCAAAATGTGAATGTTCGGCAATGGAAAATCATCCTTTGGGCTTGCTTTGTTGAGATCACGGTAATCAACACAGACCCTGGTCTTACCATCCTTCTTTGGTACCGGCACAACAGTGGCTAACCAAGTGGGATATCGAGTGACTCGAATGACCTTTGCCGTAAGCTGCTTTGTGATTTCTTCTTTAATCTTTACACTCATATCCGTCTTAAACTTTCGCAACTTTTGCTTGACGGGGGGAAATGTTGGATCAGTTGGCAATTTATGGACTACCAGATCAGTGCTCAAACCCGGCATTTCGTCACACGACCAGGCGAAAACATCTTTGTACTCAAACAATGTTTTGATTATTTCCTCCTTCACTTGTGGTTCTAAATGCACACTTAACTTGGTTTCCCCAACATCATCCTGGTCCCCTAAATTGATTGCTTCAGTCTCACTCAAATTAGGTTTCGATTTTTCTTCAAATTATTTTAGCTCTTTACTGATTTGCCCAAATGCTGCTTCTTCATCATATTCTATTTCCTCATCATATTCTACTTCTTGAATTGTTATTTCAGAATTAGATTGGCTTTTAAGACTTGGCTGAAAATTTTTCATGCATGTCATGTCACTGCAACCGGTATAAAAAGAACAAAACAAAACATTGCTAAGAATAATAGAAAACGGGAAATTGCATTTCATTGAAAATAAAAGGATAGAAGGGTTTGAGCATCACAATAAGCAAAACTAAAAAAGATCCGGATTACAACCCTGGAATGACCTAGATAACAGGAAAGGAAATAAAGCAAACTACCAAAACTCCTTCCTGGTGGGGAGAGGAGTAACTTCCCAATTGCTAAGCTTCATGTTTGGGCCAACAAACTGCACATCTGCTTTGCTAGAGCCTTCACCAGCCTCTACCATATTGATCTCTTCGAAAAGACCTCGGAACCCCTTGATTATTTCTTCTTTAACATCGAACACAGGTTTCGGGATTGAGGAGGTCGGAGGTTTTTCGGCTCCCAGTTTGACAAAAGACTTGGAGAGGTGTGGGACGGGCTTAGGAAGAGACCATGCCTTCTGTTTTGGATTTCTAAAACTTTTCATATCTTCCTCTTTGGGCGTGAATCCCAAACCAAATGTACCATAATTCCAATTGGGGCGTATTGGATGCACAATACCTTGCAGAGATGATCCCAGACCCTTACCTGGCACAAAACCATTCTTCAACATTTCAGCCGCAACCATGATAGATACAGAGGATAGCTTGGTACCCAGAATGCGTTCTCCTTCGGTGGTCTTCTCAATAGGCACTACTTCAAAAGTTTGAAAGACCCAGGGTCCCTTATCATTATCAGCTTCAATAACGGAACAATCGTGTCATTGCCGACCGGCAAATCTTCCTCACCGTGCACAACTATCTCTTGCCTATCCCATTCAAACTTCACCATTTGATGCAGAGAGGACGGGACCGCCTTAATAGCATGTATCCAAGGCCTTCCCAACAACAGGTTGTAGGAGACGGCTATATCTAGCACTTGGAATTCCATGGTAAACTCAACTGGCCCTATCGACAATTCAGGCATTATGTCTCCAACAGAATATTTGCCTGCTCCATCAAAGCCTCGAACACATACGCTGTTCAAGCGGATCCTTTCGGTGCCAATCTTCAGTTTTTGCAGAGTAGACAAAGGATAATATTTGCACTAGAACCATTGTCAACCAAAACCCTCGAGACAACAACATCTTCGCACTTCACTGTAAGATATAGAGCTCGGTTGTGTTCTGTACCCTCGATAGGAAGTTCATCATCCGAGAAAGTGATCCTATTTGCTTCGAAAATCTTGCCAGCTATCTTTTCTAGGTGGTTCACTGTGATCTTATGAGGAACATGTATCTTCTTCAAGAATTCCTCAGTCTCTTCCTCGGTAACCGGTTTCTTTACAGGCAATTGACTTTCTTTGAATGACTTGGCTTTCCTTAGTTCCTCCGGAGTGAAACACCTTCCAGAACGAGTCAATCCTCCAGTCTCATTTACTTCTTTATCCACTTCTTTTCCTTTGTATGTCACTATCACTTTCTTGTAATTGCACGGGACAAACATGGTATCAACCACCAGCAGCTGGGTTACAGGTTTAATGATGATAGGGGTAATCGGAGCCCCTTTTACAACCATGACAGGCTTACTGGGAATCGCTGGCACTATCACTTTTGAGCTTTTTGGATTTGCCTTGATATATTTTGATATCCCTTTCACGACCAGTACTGGTGGCTTCAAATTGAGCGGGCTTGGTTTTTCTGTCTCCCCTTCAACTGTCATAGGCTTTGCTTTGGTGGAATCTGGCTCCTTAACCAAATTGTTTTCGCTGGCCCGAATCATCATGACGGACTTATAAGACTTCTTGGGCTCCCCGTCCTTGTAAACCACTTCGATCATATGTGTCTCAGCATGGGCAGGCAGAGGATTTTGGTTAATGTTTGGAGTGTCTCGGCTTTGGACTACAATTTGGTTTGTATCAATGAGCTCTTGGATTGCCCGTTTCAAATGCAAACACTTTTCTATGTCGTGGCCTGTGGCGTCAGAACAATATGTACATTTTAAGGAATAATCGAGGTTCTTTGGAGGGGGATTTGGTATTTTTGACTCAATCGGCCTCAAGACGTCCAATTGTCTTAGCCTTTGGAATAGACTGACATAGGATTCTCTAAGCGGTGTAAAAGTTTGTTTCCGCTATTACCTTTCTTTCCTATACTCTGGTCTTGGTCGAAAATGTGGACCACTGGGGTTTTGGTAAGGTTGTGGAGGTGGATAAGTATTTTGTGGAGCTGGGTAGGTGTTCTGTGGGGCAGGGGCACGCCATTGTGAGTAAGGAGGGGGTTGAGCATATGACTGTGTATGGTGAACAAAATATTGAGGTGATCTGGCTGAGTCTTGGGGACTTGGCGGGGAAAAGTAATGTTGGGGGGGTATTATATGGATCTTGAGTGTAAGTTTGAGGTCGAGGGAGTGGATGGCTGTATTGGCGAGGTGGACCTCTCTGACCCTGCCATGATCTAGAGACAAACATAGCGACATCTTCCTTTTTCTTTTTGCTTGGCAAACTTCCGGTACCACTTTGGATTGCCTGGGTGGTTGCTTTAATAGTAGAATAACTCATGATCTTACTCGACTTGAGCCCTTCTTCCACCATTTCTCCCATCTTTACCACATCATTGAAAGACTTACTAATGGCTGAGATCAAATGCCCATAGTAAGTGGGCTCCAAGGCTTGAGGGAAGTATTTAATCATCTCATCTTCTTCCATCGGAGGATTGACTCGTGCAGCTTGCTCCCTCTATCGGAAACCATATTCTCTAAAACTTTCACTGGGTTTCTTTTCCACCTTGGTCAGAGATAGGCGGTCTGGAACAATGTCTATATTATATTGGAAATGTCGGGCGAAAGCTTGAGCCATATCGTCCCAAGTGTACCACCTGTTAATGTCCTGACGGGTGTAGCATTCCAAAGCTGCTCCACTCAAACTTTGGCTGAAGTGGGCCATTAGCAGTTCATCTTTTCCTCCGGCACCTCTCATCTTGTTGCAATAACCCCTTAGATGGGCCACAGGATCCTCATGTCCGTCATACAAGTCGAACTTGGGCATCTTGAATCCAGCAGGCAGTTGGACATCGGGAAACAAACACAAGTCCTTATAGGCCACACTCACCTGATTCCCCAACCCTTACATATTTCTCAATGACTGCTCGAGACTCTGCAACTTCCTAAACATTTCTTCTTGCTCTGCGCTCTTGGGTTGTTTGTCAGTTTCAACATGAGGCTCGAATTGGGGAATGCAGGAATAAGGATCTGGATTTTGAAAGTGGGCTCCGGTGCATGGTAGTGGGCATCTGGGGCGGGAAATGCAGGTTCACTAGAGGATCGGTGGAGAGTATTTTGTGGAGGGGGTACGAAAATAGGAGCAGATGTCGGAGCAGGGTGCGAGGTTGTCTTGGCTGGTAGAGCATGGAAGGTTTGAGTCGAAGTGCCAGGGTAAGTGTGGTAAAGGGTAAAGGCGGGCGCATGTTGTGGGGAAGGATCAATGATATTGGCCATCTGAGATTGAGAGAGTAGTGGAATGGAAGCAGGATTTTCTGTATAGTTGGCGGGGAATGAGGGTGGAGGGTGTCCCTTAATCCATGCTTGATACATTTCTGCCATTTGATGTTTCAACCTCCGGACCTCCTTTTGTAGTTCTGACTTTGACTCAACAATCTCTCTCGGCGGGTCTATAACTCCAGTGTCTATTTCTTTGCTAGCCATGATTGTTTGGCGCTTTGACCGGGTGTTGTATGGATGACTTGCCAGGATGCCAACAAACTAATCACCTATTTGTAAAAACCTATACTTAAAAGAAAACCGGTTAGTTTGAACAAATAATATATAGGTAATCGCACTTGGGGGTGTGATGCACCTAAGCAGTTAAATGTATATGTTTCACGACGGTTGCGTGTTTCATTCCAGCTTTGCCTATTTCTTCTCTTTCGCTTTCTAATTCTCACTTTTATTTCCATTCTATTCTTGCCCTTTTTCTTCTTTTTTTTTCTGCTCACTTTTCCTTTTTTTTTCTTTTTTTTGATGCTACATAACTCCGAAGAAATAAATGTGAAAATAAGGAAACAAATTTTGTAAACTTTCAATTTTCATTAATAAAACATTTTTGTTACAGACTCAATCTTTAGAGACAAACTACAACAGACTCGAAACAATTCTTGAAATATGAAAAGAAAATACATATTTGCAAAAATTAAGAATATATTAAAGATTCAGGTCCTGGGGCGCGTGGGACATCGTTTGGTCTTGCCACGGGCCTCTGTGCAAGATCCCCTTGGAGATGCTCTAAATCGCTCATTATCTGGCGGACGTATATCATCACCGCGGCGAAGAAGGTAGTCTGAGTCATGTCCTCACAGACCTGGCATTTAACATACTCGGCAATTGCCCTGACTCTCTCTCGAATAATGCCCTTCTCTTGCAGCAAACGCCCTATTTGCTGATCTCGGGCCTTTAACACTTGAAGGTTATGATGGTTCTGATTTTGTATTTGTCGCAAATCCTGTTCCATCTGGGCCATTAGATCATAGCAGTGTTCTCGGTCTGCTTTAAAGTTCTGAGTTTGTTTTTCTGCTTCATTTTCCAGACTGGTTAACTTTCTTTTCAAATCAGCGATTGTTCCCTCATACCTCCTTTTATTTGTCGGACGAACTGCGCACGACCTTCAACATTTTCTGTCAATTGTTTTCTAAGTCTTTCCTGCTTTGCCTCAGATTTTTCCAGATAGTCTTGGCACTCTATTACCTTCTTCCTCAAGCCGCTGATGAGTTTTCCGTCTGCCGGACTTCTTTCTTGATTTCTAGCAGCCATTTTCATCTGTTGTATTTGAGCCTTGAAGGCTTCATTTTCCTGGGTCAGTTCTTTCTTTTCTCCTTCATCCGTTGCGGCTTGCACATCTTTCTCAAACTGAAGATCCCGGACTTGTTTTTCTAATCTGCTTATGGTGGCCCTATACTCACTTTTTTTGGTTAACCAGTCCCATTGGGCTTGGGACTCTTCAATAAATGCTTGGAGGTGGGGTCTTTTGGCTGGTTGTCTGGGCTCGGCTTCTTTCTTATACCATGTAAGATAACCAGCGGAGACTTCGCCCCGAGACAGGTCTCGAACACAAGTGTTTACCGGCAAGTATTGACATTCGCTCCAGACCTGTCGAACCACTTTTTCTGGGAACTGTCTATCGGCATAAATTTCAATTGTGTGACTGCTAAGATCCTCATCCTTGGGTACCATTTGGTATCTTCCCAACTGTCTTAGGACCCGGCATGGCGGATAGGGTTGGATACTCCTAAGGCCCATTAGGAGAAAATAAGGCCCAGTAGCCGACATATATAGAACTTTGTCGACTGTAGAGCAAATGAGCGTCCACTCCACTTGCTCCGTCGTGACGGAACGGAGACGGGATATCCATCCGCTGACCCCTTTGGGCATGCTGACATTTCCAACCCTGTCTTGGAATTCGGCTATGTAGCTTCTTTCTGCCGATGTGTATCTTATGTACTGGGGGCGCCGACATAAGTGCTCGATTATTCATGTTTGCAACAACAAGTTGCCCCTTTCGAAAAAATTCTCTCCAGCCTTACAGGCTGTGAGGGCTCGGAAAATCTCTGATATAATCATAGGGGCAAGGACACTCTTGTCCTGAGTGAGCAATGTGCTAACAACTCCGGCTATCCGAATGTCAATGTGTCCGTCCTTTCTGGGGAATACTATGAGACCCAGAAATACCACCATGAAAGCAAAACATCTGTGTTCCTCCCATTTTGATCGGTTCTCTCTACTACAGGTTTTGCTTTCTGGGTTATTAAAACCCCCTACATGACCATACCATTGATAAACAAATTGCAGGGTAGCAAAGCCATTCGCCAAATCTGGGTTTTGGACCCCCCGACTTATTTTCATCATGTCTAGGAATTTGTGGGGGGTAACAGCTCTTGGAGCAACTAGATATCCATGCCTTAGTGGAATTTCATTCTTCCCGATGTACCCGGTCACTTCTTCCAAAGTTGGTGTCAATTCAAAATCTGAGAAATGGAAGACGTGGGCCGGGTCCCAAAATGTAATTAAGGCCCTTATGATGTCTCCCCTGGGCCTAATTGTCAATAAATCCGGGAGGCGCCCAAATAGCGTTTTACCGTGTTCTGCCCCGATTCACTCAAATCATTCCACCACATACGCAACTCCAACGGAATCTTGGTTACTATTTCCATTTTCCAATTCGTGCTCGTTCTGCACATTTAGAGTGATTAAAAAAATCAGTGAAAGAGGTCGGCTTTGTACATGTTTTAATTAAACGGCTACTGTTGCAAATATAGCCCTTCAACGCTTCGAGTGTGAAGATTTTAGGGCTGTGCTTGCTAGGTGGCCAAAAATTAAAATAGGTGGTCGTTTTTACGAAACAGCCTTCCGGCGTCCTTTTGAAGACATTTGGCTATTTACGCAAAGGCGACACTACCTAACCACTTTTGAATTTTTCTAAAATAAAATACTTGAAGGAAGAAAGGTACTTCTGGATTTTGAATTTATATATATATATATATATATATATATATATATATATTTATTTATTTATTTATTATAAAGAAAGACTACTTTGGAATTTTGAATTTTGTTCTTATTTTGTTTCAAGGAAGAAAAAGAAGAATTTCATTGCCTCGAATTCCTAAAATCTTATTTTTTATCAAGAACGGAAAAAAGAAAATACTTTCGCGCAAAATATATACTATTTTTGAACTTTTATTACATAAAAGCAAGAAAGAAAGTAAGAACATATTTTGAATTCTTATGTACAAAGAAAGAAAGTATTTTAGATCTTTTCACTTATTTAGAAAAAGATTATATATATATATATATTTTTTTTTTGAGCTTCCAAAAGTAAAAAAGAAAATATTTAGCAATCGCTTCTTTTTTTTCAAGACTCTTTGATTTAGAAAAATATTTAGGAATTTTCCAAAATTTCATTTCGTTTTCTTCTTCTTTTTTTTTTTCGCTTTCTATATCTTCCTTTTAAAAAAGATTTCGGCAGAGTTTCGCCTTATTTTGGACACCAGGTTTTTTTTTTTTTTTTTTTTTGGAAATGTGTAACGACCCTCAATTTTTATACCTCGCTTTTCATCATTTCATTTCTCAATTTTTTAATTTTATTCTAATGGTCGGTCAACACGCAAACCGATGTGAAATGATGTACAAATAGCACGTAAATTATGCATCAGGATGGTCTTTAATTCAAGGTTACTTGTCCTAGACGGACCCAACCCCTGTGTTGAGTCCCCTAAGTCAAATGCACATGATGCAAATAAACGTTCCTACTAGGGATCCGGCATGAGGTTATGTTATTCTAAGCTGAAACTTGGGTATTGATCTAAACTGGTGAACCCGAGCGGACAACTCGAGCCGAGGAGGGGGCTACGTACAGGGCACCAAAAGGCCACCCCGCTTTGTAACTTATCCGGCCTCTTTCTTATTCATGGTAAGACACTAATAGAATAGGGAGTCACGACCAGCGTGCACATCCCCGAAGATGAGAAGAGAAAGGTTCGGAACAGTTTATAAACAATTCAAATAATATTAAAACGGTAAAAGCGGCATTTAGCACGTTAGGCATAACAGGTAATAAAACTCAGACAAAAGCCAAAAATAACAATTATCTTAAGCTCGAATTCTTGAACCCTGAACCAGAGATTCTGGGTTCGATCCCCAGCAGCCGCCAAAGCTGTCACACCTCTTTTCGTACACTCCGCGAGTTTTCTTTTTGTTTATTTAAAATTTCCCCTAAGGGCCTTCTGGAGACTTCTACTAATTTTACTGATTTTTAATTTTAACGGGTCAAAACTGACCCGGCCCGAAACATCAAATGAATTCTGAATTTCTTTTGGACTTCAATTTTTGGAAAGCTTGTTTCATTTGTGGATTTGCCACAGAGTCTTATGACTCGAGCTCGAACGAGGAAACAAAGCGACGAAAACAGTTTTAATTTCTAACACAAAGTTGAACAGGGAATATTACAGAATGGAGTAGAAGATGAATCGACACTATGAATGAATACTCAAACGGAAAACAAAACTGAAAACAAAATAAAGGGAAAGAGGGTACCTCGGATTATCATCTAATAAAATGTGATTTTAAAGCAAAAATTGACCTTAACTGTGTGTTCTTAACGAGAACACACGGCTAAGGTCGATTTATACTCAAATTGACTTCAAGGATCTGTTTTTTGAGACTTTAAGGTTTTTTCTGATTTTGTCTAAAAATCCAAAGGTTTTCAGGATTCTTAGTGGTGCTGGGGTATCAATTTGGAGTAAGGGAGCAACGGTGGTGAGTTTGGATGATTTTGGACGGGTTTTTGGGTGAGTTTTGGCGCTGAAACGCCATGGTTGCAGAGGCCGGCTAGGGTTTTTAGGAGGGGTGTGTTTGAAGACAATGGGAATGGGGGGGGGGGTAGGTTAGGGTTCGGACATATTTAAAGCAAAAGCAAACTAGTTCCGAACCGTTGGATCAATGAAGATCAACGGTTCAGATGGAACCTTGGAAGGTGAAACGGGGTCGTTTGGTA
>MCJB01048126.1:1597-27946 GCA_002018475.1 Nicotiana obtusifolia | reverse complement strand
GGGGGGGGGGGGGAATTGTATTGGGCTGGTCCGATTATTTTTCAAATTGGGCCAAGTTTAGGTTTGAAGTACTTGGCCCAGTCCGATCCTTCTTCTCCTTTGTTTCATTTTTTAATTCTTTTGTTATTTAATCTCTCTTTTATTTTTTTTTTTAAAAAACTAGAAGATTTAGCAATTAAAGTCCTAATCTACCTAAAAATGTGAAATTCAGCTAAATTAACTATTTATAAAAATTAAAACAATGCTAGATTCTAGGAATTAAATATTAAAATTAAGAAAAGTGTAAAAATGAACTATTTTAATGATTTTTTCAATTTTATAAAATCAACAATTACTAATTCGATCCTAAAAATGTAAAAATAAATCCTAAATGCAATGCATGATATTTTTAGGTATTTTCATGAATCAATTAATTAACAATTAAATATAAGTAATTAAAAATCTTACATAATTCCTAAAATGGTTAATAATTAATTAAAAACTATTTTATTTTATTTACAGGAGTATTTCAGGTACGGTAAAAATCACGTGCTCACAGTCAGCGGGCAGCTTTAGTGGTACTTTTGGGGGTGATGGTGGTAGGTCAACGTTTAGGGGAGGGTCGTCAGGGACATCCCAGTCCTTTGCTCAATCTTCAGTCAGTGCACAGCCATCAGGGCGCACTCACGAGCAGTGGAGCCATTTCAGGCCCAGCCAGGGCAACAGGGAATCCTACCAGCAGGGAAGGCATGGAGGGAGATTCCAGCAGCAGTAGAGGCCCCCATGCCCTATGTGTAAGAAGATGCACTTTGGGGCATGCTTTATGGACTAGACCATATGCTACGGGTGTGGTATGAGGGGTCACATTCAGAGGGATTGTCTTTCGTCCCACCAGAGCATGGGCAGTAGAGTAGCAGAACCAGCCAGTTCTGCAGCTACTACATCCCCAGCACCTCCTCCATCTCGCGGCACTCTAGCACCCGTATGGCGTGGTGCAGCTAGGGGTGGAGCACAGAGTTTGGGAGGAACAACCGTTTCTATACTATGAGGGGTCGCCAGAGTTCAGAGGCTTCTCCAGATGTTGTCACAGGTATATTGACTGTCCAATCTCATGATGTATATGCCCTTATTGATCTCGGTTCCACTTTGTCATATGTCACTCCTTATGTTGCTATGAAATTTGGGATAGAACAGGAAAAACTTCATGAGCCATTTTCTATATCTACTTTGGTTAATGAGTCTATTGTGGCCGCGCGAGTTTATAGGGATTGTGTTGCCACGGTGCGTGGTCGGGACACCATGGCCGATCTAATTGAGGCGGGGATGGTTGATCTTGATGTAATAATAGGGATAGACTGGCTTTATTCATGTTTTTCCAAGCTTGATTGCCAAACAAGAATCGTTATGTTTGAATTTCCAAATGAGCCAGTTATTGAATGGAAGGGGGATGATGTGGTGCTGAAGGGTAGGTTTATTTCTTACCTTAAGGCTACGAAGATGATCAACAAGGAGTGTATATACCATTTGGTCTGGGTTACAGACACCGGTGCTGAGGCACCTGCACTTGAGCCCGTACCTGTTGTGAGTGGATTTCTAGAGTTCTTTCCAGATGAGCTCCCTGGGATCCCACCAGATAGGGAGATTGATTTTGGGACTGATGTGATGCCAGGCTCGCATCTTATATCTATTCCACCCTATAGAATGGCATCAACAGAATTAAAGGAGCTAAAGGAACAATTGAAAGATTTGTTAGAGAAGGGTTTCATCCGACCAAGTGTCTCGCCTTGAGGCATACTGGTTCTCTTTGTGAGGAAGAAAGATGGGTCACTCAGAATGTGTATTGACTATCGGGCAACTCAACAAGGTCACGATCAAGAATAAGTACCCACTGCCAAGGATAGATGACTTGTTTGACCTATTGCGGGGTGCTAGGTACTTTCCCAAAATTGACTTAAGATCCGGGTATCACCAATTGAAGATCAGGGAGCAGGACATTCCAAAAATAGCTTTTAGAACCCGGTATGGGCACTTTGAATTTTCGGTAATGTCTTTTGGGCTAACAAATGCCCCGGCAACTTTCATGGATCTTATGAACTGAGTTTTCAAGCCGTTCCTCGACTCCTTTGTGATAGTGTTCATTGACGATATTCTTGTATGTTTGCAAAGTCTAGAGAACCATGCCAATCATCTCAGGGCAGTTTTGCAGACTCTGTATCAACACAAGTTGTATGCGAAGTGTATGAATTGTGAATTTTGGCTTGAATCTGTCACATTCTTGGGTCATGTTGTCTCTGGAGAAGGAATTAAGGTTGATCCTCAGAAGATTGTAGCGGTGAAGAATTGGCCTAGACCTACCACCCCAGCAGAGATTCGCAGTTTCTTGGGCTTAGCTGGGTATGATAGGAAATTTGTGGAGGGGTTCTTTGCCCTTGCCTCTCCGTTGACTAAATTGTCACAAAAAGCGATTAACTTTCAATGGTCAGATGCTTGTGAAAGGAGCTTCCAAGAGTTGATATCAAGATTGACTACAACACTAGTGTTGACCCTACCAGAGGGTACATGTGGGTTTGTGGTATATTGTGATGCTTTAAGGATCGTACTAGGGTGTGTATTAATGCAACATGGCAAGGTGATAGCTTATGCTTCTAGGCAACTCAAGAATCATGAAAAGAACTATCCAACACATGACTTAGAACTTGCAGCGGTGGTATTTGCATTGAAGATTTGGCGTCCTTATTTGTATGGGGTCCATGTGGATATATTCACGGACCATAAGAGCCTTCAATATATTTTCAAACAGAAGGAATTGAATCTGAGGTAGAGAAGATGGCTTGAGTTACTCAAGGATTACGACATCGATATTCTATATCATCTGGGGAAGGCTAATGTTGTGGCGGATGCTCTTAGCCGGAGATATATGGGTAGTTTGGCTCGCATGGAAGAACACCAAAGGTCGTTAGCCAAGGAAGTTCGTCGTTGGCTAGCTTGGGAGTTCGCCTTGCGGACTCCAGTGAAGGAGGGGTGATTGTGCAAAATAGAGTTGAATCGTCGCTTGTGGTAGAAGTCAAGGAGAAGGAATACAATGATGCATTGTTGGTACAGTTGAAGGAGGGGATTCATATATAGCAGTGGAGACACAATGGTGTGTGAAATAGCAGTTGAGTCACAATGGTTTCTAATGGCGGCTTTTGACCCTTATTCGAGGGCGAATGATCTTAAGCAGGGGAGGATGTAAGGCCCCTTAAAATTTCACCCAGAACCCGGGGTTTTGTGATGCCAAGGTGGACATATGTGTTGATGACCGCGGTACGAACTTTTTTGGTTGAAAAGTGCGTTGGGGAGTTGAAGAAAGTTTTTGGCAGAGCAGGGCATTTCTGCGGTCCAGTATGTGACTGCAGAATCACTCTGCGGGCCGCAGATCGGTCGCAGAGTGCAACCGAAAAATGGATAATTTTGGAGGGTCGTTTTGCTGTCCAGTATGCGACCGCATAATGCTTTCGCGGGCTGCACAATCCATTGCAGATTCAGCATGAAGATTTCCGGAGGAGAGTTCTGCGGTGCATTATGCAACTGCAAAATAGCTCTGCGGACTGCAAACCTGACCCGAACATCCCAGTTCTTGACATTAGTTTTTGTCACGACCCAATTTAGGATTGTGACCGGCGCTTAGGAGCAAGTGCTCCCAAGTAAGCCTCATCGAAAATTTTACAGAAATCGGACAGAGTTTCCCCTATTTTTGGGCCATCCCAAAAACTTTCCTGTTTCAAATCAACAACCAATCATCCTAATATTATACCAAACAATTGACAACTTGTCAATTAACCAATGCAAGTCTCCACTATAACTAAACCACCAACTAACCACTAGAAATACTAATTTATCTCCAACTTTGATAAATGAGAACGATACTAAACATAAGACTATAATAACGAAAAAATATGCATGAAACTAAAATAATGACTATGGAGCGACTCTAAGAGTTCAATGAAAAGACTATAACAATAAGAAAATCTCTGCCCACGCAAACAAGTGCGAGGCTCACCGAGAAATATCAACCTGTGCGCTCTAATTAACGAGATCCTCGCCTGCGTCAACTGCTGTCTCTATAAAAAAAATTAGCGGGGAATGAGTCGCTAGCTCAGTGAGTAATAACACTTAACCACAACCGTTTTTATTTGGGAACAAGTCAGAAACATGCTAGTATCTCAAAGAGAAAATAACATAAAAATGCCCTTTCAGAAACAATAAATAATTTTCAGTCTCATCACGCTTTTCTTGTAGTAAAATATAATTAACAATTCAGTGATAAGCTCGGTAACCACTGTATAATATCAGTATTCACATTTTGGGAGGTTTCAATGAACGGATCATGTAATCGGTATAAATGTGGACTTCTTTACCAGAAGTCATATATAACGGTAGTCCCTACTCGAGGGAACGGTAACGGTATGCTAGTTCTACCTTCCCACTAGCGAGGACTAGAACGGTAATCAGTAATTACAAGGTGCACTAGGTCTAACGAACCCGCCGTTAACTATGGGATCCTTCAATGTCTACTCCCATTTATACTTGTCTCTGTAATCTGTATATACTCGTAGAAACTATTTTAAAACAATATAGGGCATCTCAGTTCTTATCAAATCATATAATTTCCTTTCGATAACAGTAAATTCAAGTAACGGTAAAACAGATCTAGTGACAATAAAAATATTTAAAATCACGGTACTCATCTCAAATAACTATTTCGGTTTCATATCGAGTAAAAGACTTGTCCCATATGCAACTCAAAATAATCGGTAACATATTCATATTAAAAATCATGTGTAAATCATGCAAGTTATGAAAACACAAATTGCGGTAAGATTACTACACACAGTATTCGTGCCGAAATACCAAATGCTTTACCTCGAGCAATTCGTACAACTTCCTCTAACCAATCTCCCTAATGTATTCAAGAAGTTCTTGGTCCGAGGAGAACAGTAAAATTTGTCAGGCATCACCAATTGCAAGACGATCATAAGCCTTCTCACTGCATCCAGAAATGTCATCCCTCACAGTTTTCGCTAGCAGGTCCATGAAGTAAGAATAAGTTGCATCAGGCACAGTCTGCCTTGCACTAACACGCGGTGGTAAGCTCCTTCCATGAAGGATTGCTCCAGTTCAACAGCATGCTTTATACAAGGATTGTCCAAAGCACTTGGAGAAAGCAACTCTAGTTCGGTGTGAAATTCAGCAATCCTGTTCTGTACGAGGAGTCTCAGAAGGTTGAGACCTAAGATGGGATATTCCTGTGGGGAAGACGGAAGGCGGTGACGTGCATCTGTGTAATAGGGTTTGAGCTGAAAAAAGTCCCTTTCAAAAGCATCCTGGTCCTCCATCTTCACAGCTAAAATAACTGCATGCTCATATATATCTCCTTGAGTTGAGAGAGTAAGCTAGTGCAAGTATCGAATCGTTAGGCGAAAAAGCTGTTTTGAATCGTTCGAATATTTGTGAAATCTCTTTAAGCTTTGGATCCATGTCGCTCCTTTGATCCTTATGTATAGCTTCTTCTCAAAAGGTTTGTTCTTCAAGAAAAGCTTTCTGTTCTTGGTTTTTTTTTTCGTTTCACCTGAAGCTTTTGCTTCGTTCCCCTTCCCCTAACCCTTTTCAATTTTTGGCAGATATGTTTCTAATGGGCTTCGGCTTTTTGTTTCTGTTTGACTATGTTTTCTTCTTTTTGTTTTATTAGTTTAATTTATTCCTTTATTTTTTTCTTTTTGTTTTGGACTTAAATTATTTTCTAAATGTCTAATATATTCTCACTTAAAATATTGGGGTATTACACTTCTGTTTGCGGACCGCATATCCATTCTGCGGTCCACTCTGCAACCGTAGAGCTGTGTTCGGATGTTCCATTTTTTGGTATTTATAACCTAACCCTATTTCGATATATAGACGTTAAGGGCCATTTGTAAAGTAAAAATTTGATATTTTGAGAGTGAGAGGGTTCCTAAACTAATTGTTCATCAATTCTTGATCAAGGCTTGGAGAATTAACAAGGAAAACTCACTAGGTATTTATCCTAGAGGTAAGATTCTACTCCCTATCCCTCAATTTCGGGATTTAACTAAAAATAGGTATTGAGAAAAGCAATTCTTAGGTGTGGGAGTTGTTCATTATGCCTACATATATTATCAAGGTTTGTGGGAAGACTGTTGAGCGCAATTGGGTAGAATTTGGGTAGTAGGATGAAGGAATCCACCATAGGAGGACCTTGAAATCATAATGCCAACCTAGTGTTTGATAAAGGCTCCGATGAGCTGGAACTATGAACTCTTCCTAATTTGTGTTCAATTTTATTATATTTCCAAATAGATCGAGGTGGCTAAGATTTCCGAATCATAGTAGTAATTTAAGGAAGCTCAAGGCGAGGTATGTTGGCTAAACTTCTCTCTTAGAATTGAATCCCACGATGTTGTTGTAAGTCCCGAGTTGATCATTATAATTTGACTATTTCGAATGCTTTTATCTTATTGTGTTATACTTTGGAGATGTGATCTAAGTATGGGTTGTGTGTCAACATGCTATGACTTCAAGATGTGATTCTAATGAAAGCTATCATGTTGAATTGTGTAAGAAATCTCATTGTACCTAAGACCCTTATTTGCTTACATGTGTACTTAAAGTCTTGAATAGAAATTCCTTGTTGTTGATAATCCTTGGTGGTGTTTGAAAGCAAAAGAAATGAGCAAGAGATATGAAACACGGCCAACGTGCCGAGAATAATATTATAATAGAGGCCACTAGTGCCAATGAAATGAAAAGAAGTGTAAAAGACATTGAAATGAGCTGTAAATTTTTTAAATAATAAATACCTTGGGAGTATTGTTTAGTCACCGAGGAAAGGTAGGTTGAAATGACCTAACCCTGAAACTACACGTGCCAGTGTATGAGTGAGTGGGGGATAAAATCCTCGTGGGAGGTGGTGAGAGTTCCCCCAATATGAGATGAGATTGATGTGTTGACATAATTCCCCTTAAATGGGATGAGATTATTGCTAGCGGAATGTGAGTGACGTCGACCCACACGACATTGTGGTGAGACGGCTTAGCCGATCGGGCTGAGATCGGACGCCATTGCCGCGCACATGGTGGTATTGTCAGTGGACGTCTCGGGGTGAGATGGCTTAGCCGAGCGGGCTGAGATCGGACTTCGTGCTAAAAGTACGGTGGTGTATCGGTACTAAATATCTCCAACTTAAAATTTTGAAACTTGCTAGAGATTTATTCTTTCTCCTAACTTGGTACTTTAATTTTGATGAGGCCCTCGTAATTTCATGTTTCTTTATCATTGTACTGTTACTCGTTTTATTGAGGGAGTGTTTACTTTTCATACTAGTACTATTTCATATGCACTAGCATCCCTTTTGCCGGGGGCACTGCATCTTTAACGGATGCATGTGGTTCCATAACGGGCGATATTGAGCAGTGATAGCAGTACACCCTCTCTTCAGCTGACTTGGTGAGTCCCACTTCATTTTGGAGTCTTGTGTCTTTTGTCCTTTGTACATAACATTTTGAGGTATAGCCGGGCCTTGTCGTCGGCACTGTCATAACACTCTTTGGGTTCTGTTAGAGGCTCCATAGACATGGTGTGTGTTTTATATTGGTGTTGGTAAAGTCAAACTAAAAATGTTGTATTTGTATCACATGTTCCACTTTAAACTATGAATGTGTAATGTATTTTGAGACTTATAAATGGAGTAACCAATGGTAATGAAATGGTATTGTTCGTGTGACCCTTTTATTGTCTAATTAATGAAATATATCTTCTCTTTATTCTTGGGTGAGTCGGGTAGACGGCATTGTATAAACTTGCTTGACCAGGATATCTAATATCTATCTCGGTTGAGCGCCGGTCGCGAAGTCGGGTATGATACCTATGTTAAAAATGCTGTGTCTTTCTTGGACATATCCAACCGTGAGACTAGTTAGAATTTGCTTAGACTGTATTTACGAATCTTTTTCTGATTGTGATTGTGTTTATCAATTTATCTCTCTGTTCTAATTTTTATGATACTTCACAAGATTTAAGAGTTCTATTCAATTAAATTTTAATGAGCTGGTCATCCGATGAACCTAATTCCTTTTCTAATTTTCAGTTATTACTTTATTATTTTATTTCCACTTCCACTTGTATTGTAATACAAATCAATTACTAGTCTTTATGCGATAAAGCAAAGTTTCACCAATAAAGCGATATCACTTGCAAAGGTAAAATTTAAAAGTTGCCGTTCAATCATATCGTAGAGCCTTGGTTCAAATAGAATACTGGTATAACATTATAACTAAAGATGATGAGACTTAGTTCAATTAAAACATTTCAACATTCAATACCTTAAAGTGTCCATCTAAAGCTTATCCCCAAGAAAATGACGTTACAGCTAATCTCCCATCTAAACCAAATCATCTCCACTACTCAACTCTATAAATACTAAACCATATTTCACTCCATTTCACCACTTTCACATTTTTTTTTCTATTTTAATAATTTTAATTACCTCAGACATTCTTTCTCATCATGGCTAAGTCAAGTTCCATGATAATATTCCTCTCTCTTTGTATATGTGTGTCATTGATGATCAGCAGTGGAGAAGCAAGTTCTTTCTCATATAGCTATGGCTGGGGCCCTGGGCAGCCAATTCAAGGTTCTTACAATTATAATCCTGGCAATGGTTTTTCCTACTCTAACCCTTATGGCAGCTATAGCTCTCCATATTTTCCTTATTACTATCCTCCTTGGTTTCCTTTTCCACCAAACTTTCCTGGATATTCTCCTGCTGCTCATGATGTCCCACAACAAGATTCGAAGCATTAAAACTTTTTTTAGTATTTGGAGGGTTCTTTTCTTCACCTTTATTTTTCCTATGAATAAAGGTTAGATTATGTTATTAGGGTTTAACTTGGTTGGGTTTCATCAACTCTTCTTAGGAGTTTTGGTTAGGGTAGATTGCTGTTTCGAGTAGCTTTTTATGGTCGATTTATAACTTAAGACATAAATAAATAATTTGTCTCTATGTTCTTAGTTGGTTTTTGCCATTGAGTCATGATTCTTGCTTAAGTTTGTTATTAATTATTTCAAGATTCTATCAACCCACATTTTATCTTATAAGGTTGAGATCAGTAAATAAATTCTTCACAAGCCAGTTATTTTTTATTGAAGAATTTTGATTCTTAGGCGTTACGCAATATTTGGGCATGAGGAGTATCGATTGAAAACAACTAACTGTTGTGACGGGCGTTAAGAAACGATACATCTCTATATATATAAAAGTGGGCAATAGAAAAGTTTGGCCAAGAAACCTATTTATCTTTGTTCTTTTTTTTTTTTGGTTTTTCCCTTCATTCTTTGCATTTAGCTTATGTTAAAAAGCCAAAAAATCTCTAGTAAACACTAACTGTTACGGTTTTTTCCACCTTCCCTATAATAAATGTTGTTTAATGTATGTTTTACTATATCAAATGTAGGAGATCTCCGAGAGACCATGTCCAAAGTAACGAAGTTGAGGTAGAGTAGTCCAAAATTTCATATTGATGGCTTGATCTCCTCGAGAAACAAGAGCAGATAGAACATGATTTAGAAGGCTATGACACAGACCACCTTTTCTTTTTTGTTTCCCATCTTTTTTTACCATTTTCTTAAAAATTTAATTGAGAAAAAAAAAAAATATATCAATCTTATGATATGTAAGTGTCAACAATTCATATTAAGAAAATTCTAAGAGGAAGACTTGGGAGGAAGAATTAGAAAGCGGGTGGCATATATCAGGTTTATATATCTCCAAGATTACAACATTACCATTTTTGTCATTATATTTTTATTTTTCTATGTTTCTCACATATTCCCATATTTAACCTAAAATGTTTCTCATGTATTCTTTCTGGCAAAGAAACTTCATAGGATATTAAAATAATCATGAAATTATGATAGAATAATAAAAGCTAAGATGTCTCAATTGTAATTAATTTTTTATTAAAATTATTATAACACTATTAAATTATATTTAATTTTTTCTGGACCCGCAAAGCGCGGGGCAATTACACAGTTGTTAAATAACATGATTATATATGCTAAATTCAAGGATATCAAAAATACGAAGTACCGATTTGTTGCCCAAGTTAGCGAGGATATTTAGCGCAACATAACAAACAGCCTAGTTTAATAAACTATATACAACATACATGCAAAATTAATAGCATGAAAAAATTATTTTTTCCTAAAGGGGAGCCAACATCTCTCTAGATCAGCATATGGTTGAGGGTTTATATTTCGATAGATTCCACGAGCAGAGCAACGATATCTTTGGTTTAAAAACTTTTTACCACTTTGATTGTATTTGTATATGACATCTATAACACGTGGCAAGATTGAGAATGCGATTAAGAATCTCCTTAGGGGCGTGAGTTGGTTTGAGAATTCCTTTATTCACATCCTTCCACGCTGTTTCAACCATTTCTTGGAATTTGTCCATTAGCTCTTCTGGTAATACGCAATAATCTCTCCCATAACACTATTTTTGTTGACAATTTGGTCTTTACCCTTCTCAACTAGAATATAAATAGTAACGTAGGTATAAATATGTAATCAATAGTATGGTTATATTTAGCTTGTCAACACAATTAAAATGATTTTATTTTGTCTAATGCAGATATACCTCGTAGCTTGTTATGTCATCAACAACGTGACATAATGTAGTATTTGTTTCAAGAATTTTTGGGTTCTTCGACAACCATTCAAAATCTTCCTCGATGGCAGATTTCATACCCAAGCAGGACGTTGTTGTGAGCAAGTAATATGAGCTAGTAGCTAAAGCATTGTTAAGATATTGAGAAACATGTGGCATATAACCTTTGATGAACCATATTTTTTCGACATAATAGCTTCTCACAACTTCTTTCATCTATTCAACATCAAAAAATGTGTTTGATTACTTTGTTATTCATTGAATACTGCAATTGTAAAAGAGATAGTACACAAGATTAAGAAACATAAATGAAATTTATTAGAAGCAAGCATGAGTGGTACCCTTTCTTTTGCATAGTGGACAACGGTGGATCGGCCATCCTTGGACAACTCTTTTGCATAATCCTCGTATAGATCTAGAAGAGCTTTGTAGCTAAGTTTCATGTAATTTGAAAGCTGATCAATTTGATCAATGTCCCACCTATATTAAATAAAAAATTAAAAATAATAGACTAAGATTCTAAATAAAGGATAGTAAATAATACAATAATAAGTTTCTCAACTCAGCAAAAGACTACTTTTAGACAATTTTGTGTAATTTCCTCATGTTGCGCCAGAAAAAACGCAAGGTGATTGACTTGTACTGGTCCAGAATTACAGAAAACGTAAAAATTCACTGTCATTCAGGTTGGTCTTAAGTTAAAGAAATGTGAAAATTCACTGTCATTCTTAATTACCGCTAACAAAATTCTTTTGGTTTCTAGCATTTTTTTTATTAGTAATAAAATTGTAAAGTATTAGATACATATTCATACCTTTGCATGGCATCAGTGTAAATGTCAAGTTCTTTCACGATGTCACTAGCATTGAAAGTGTCATATACTATTGAAATCATTGCTATAGTCTTGGCAAGGATAATATGAGCTTGAGAATATTGAGGTTCAAAGTAAATTCCTAACGTTTAAAAGTGACACTCAACTATTTTATCTTTAGTATACCAAAGTGTTGTCATGAAATTCAAGTCTTTCCACCACCTGCAAAATGCACAATAATTAATAGTTATGAGAGTAGAGAAATCAATATTTTTTCCTTGTTTTATGTCAAGGCATTTCCCTATATACCTTGATATTTCCCCAGAGTTCTTTTTTGTACAACATTTGAAGTAAATTGAAATTTAATTTGGCAAATCGTAGTAACGCATCATTTTTCGATTCATCCTCATAGATAGAGATATAGTAGCGTGTCTCGGCTCTTGGTATGCCCTTTTGCAGAGATTGCTCAAGGGCATGTGTAACTTGTTTTTGCAGAGCGGACTTCAAATGCTGAGCTGCAGACTGAAGGTGTGTCGTAGTGAAAGCAAGTGCTTCTAAAATGCATTCACAATGAGTCCTCAACCGTGAAGCTTCATATAAGCACAACATGCCCAAAATATCGGTACTAAGACTCCTCCTGAATTGGCCATTGCCATATTGGAATTTTTTAAAAATATCTGATTTGAAATCAACAAAGAAGATTAGCCTTCTTGTAATGGACATGTAAGCTAGCGTCACATACAACTATAATAATTACTATGTTTCAGTCGCAAGCAAGTTGGTCAGTTATGTAAATCCTCATTCATCATGTCGCTCTATTTGAGTTAAAAAATGCTACAAGTTCACCAAATTTTCACATGGAAGAAAGATACACTCGATTTATAATAATATTGAACTTAATTACCTGGTGAGACATTGTAACAATGTTGTCTCAGCATTCGAAATTGAAGGGCACAAGTGTACAATCATTGTACTCATGACCTTCAAAGTTTGGATCTTCCTTATAAATCTGATCCAACATGTCTTCTATTTGTTTCTCAAAATGATAAGCTAAGCCAAGACGCTCAAAAGTGTCTACCTCAAAAATATAGAGTTCGAAATGAGCCTATTGCATTAGTTAGAAGTAAAAGACAAAATTTATTCTCTCCATTCCAATTAAGGAGACGTAGTATGGTTCGAAACATAATTTAAGAAAGAAATAAAGAATTTTAAAATTTATGGTCTTAAATATATTTTAATAATTGTGTGGCTATAATTTTTTGAAACTTATGATCTCAAATAGATTATTGTCTGTGAGCACGTAATTTTTGCCCTACGAAAATATTCCTACAAAACATACAAAAAATAACTTTTCTTATTGATTTTGGTTTTTGTAGAATTTTAGAAATTTTGTTGTCTGCATTTAGTTATATTTTTGTGCATATTTAGTATTTCAAAATCATAGAAAATACCTAAAAATGTCTAATTTTTCATCGCATAGCACTTTAAATTTTACTTGCATTTTTATGACTTAATCACATACAAATTGCTTAATTAATAAATGAAAATCACAAAAAATATAAATTATCTTTAATCAATTAGTTTAATTAATTAGTCTAAATGCTAATTAGGTCTTTTTTGTAGAATAAATGCAATCAGAAGCAATGTGGCTATTTGTGAAAAGAGCTAAATGAAAAACGAAATGTTGTCTTCAATCCCCTCCAATCCACTCCAAATCACTACCCATGGCCTCCTTCGTCTCCTCATCCCTAATCCATAAATTATTCACGTCAAAAACCCCTACAGATTCACGGATTTCGGATCTAAAAGTTGGAAACCCTAATTCCGCCATTGTTGATTCCCGAGTTTTCAGAGTACGTTTCGACTCAAAACTTACACCAACCGATTGTTCTCAACAAGAACAATCTATTGATGTCATTTTTGGCTCGTTCCAAAAGCTGCTCAGACCCGTTGGTTAACAATGATTGTTTCCAGAAGAGCTTCACTGTTGCCCGAGTTCCAAATTTTGTTCCTTGACTCAAGGAGTGGATCGAAGGTATTGTCTCACAAATGCCCTACTCCGAACGCTCGCGGCGCAAACTCTTGAAGGGCCACTGAGAGGCCCGTTCCCATAGTTTGCCTAAGACCGTCGAGCTTAGGCCCTCATTTGGGGACGAGGACTTACCTCTTGATTCTTCTGCTTCTGGACAGCCCGGAGCCACAGCAGGGGAGAAGAAAAGAAAACTCTCGAGACCGCTGTGGAGGTAAGGGTCGAGGACTCTCAAGATGCCGGTCCTGCCCCACCCAACGTGATAGATATTTTGGGATCGCCTCCCTTCAGTGAACTGATGTTCGATGAAGTCCGAATGACGAAGAATCGATCCCACGAGGAGACCCAAATTCGATCGGTGAAGGAAAAGGTTGAGATACAACCCCCCGAGAAATCAAAACCTCTAGTCTCGATTGGGCTTGGCCATTGCCACCCGGGATACCTTTGTCAAGGAGCTCGAAGTGGCAATCTCGGAGATAGGCTTTCAAAGAGGTTCATGCTTGGGGGGTCGATTTATCGGCCGAGCTCGGAAATGTTAAGAGGCTTGAGGCCAAGGCCAAGAAGCTAGCGTACCACGAGGATGAGGAAGATTCTGAGGGTTCGACGGATCTGAAGACGATTTCGATGGCCTCGATGATGAGGCCGGCCCATTAGTCTCGATACAGTAAGTGCATACTTAGGCGGGCCGGAGGTTTGTATTCGAAAGATAATTTAACTTTGGGGCCTTAAGAGTAAAAATAAAAGAAAAAGGGCCCGAAAAGAAAGGGATAACTCCCAACAGGCAGCTGGCCGTGTTAGTTACAAAAAATATTCTTCCCTCTGTCAGACCCGGATTTGGTGCTGACAGATGCCCCTTCCCCCATTAGACTCTTCCGAATTCAGCAATCACTATATAGAGATGCTCATAGAGCAGATAAGGGAGAACTGCTTCAATAGAGGACCTTCTTCTTCAAGGCAAAAATCCTAGTTGCCCGCCTCTCCTCAGTTACTTTCTCACCTTCATACACACTCACACAGAGATGAAGGCTCACTCACGTTTTGAACACATACAACTAAAACAAAAGCTAGAGAAAATTCAAATGAAGATCTGAAAATCACAAAGGCTGATGAAGCCCTTGAATTGAAAATCTCATGGCCACATGGGCTTGAACTTACCCAGCTATGTAAGCCCGATGATTAAGGACTACTAGGCCTTGTTTAGACTATTTCAATTTATCTCTATTTGGATAGCTACTGGTTAGTTTGGAATTTGTTGCTTCGCTCATTTCGATAAAATTCAGAATTTGAGGGTTGGTTTGGAATTATCTGCTAAAATTATTTTTTCTTCCACATCAACATCCCATAAATCATGACCCATACATTTGAATCTCAAATTAATTTAGAAAATAACAACTTATAAACATTCGTAGTTTGCTTTAGGCGCGTTTATTAAATCATCGTGGTCATGGGTACGGTTCCCGTGGCATGGTCTCGATATGCAATGCGTACAAAAACAGTAAGTGCGCGACATCGCGACTTATTCAAATAAACTCCATAAAATCTAAAAAGCAATTAAAATTTTATTAAAATTGATTAGAAAGTTATAAATACACAATAGGTTTTAAAACAGGTAAATAAATCAGATAATTAGCCAAGTGTTAACTGTTGATCGACCGTGCTAAAATCACCAAATCCGTGAATGGCTGACACCTTCTCCCGGGTTAACAGAATTACCCGGTCTTCTGTGTTCGTGGACCGTAAATAGAGTCAATTTTCCTCGATTTGGGATTAAAAGATAAATCGGTGACTTGGGATACCATAATAATTATTCCAAGTGACAACTCTAAAATAATAAATAATCCCATTCAAATAATGTCCTTTAATTGAAAAAACTCCCTATCCCCTATCCCTCGGAAAAAAGGAGGTGTGACAGCTCTGGCGACTTTGCTGGGGGCCGAACCCAGAATCTCTGGTTGAGGATTCAAAATTCAAGCTTAGAATAACTGTTATATTTGGATTTTGTTTGTTATCTGATTTTTGTATGTGTTTGAACCTAATGCGCTAAATGCCGTTTTTTACCGCTTTGATATTCTGTGAACTGTATGTATAAACTGCTGCGGAATCATTCTTCTCTCTGAGTCTTCTAAATCTTCTGGAAAGCGCACACTATCATGGAATCTTTTATGTTAGAGTGTCATATCCCTAATTTTGAACGAGGATCGGATCAGTTACAAAGCCGGATGGCCTTTTGGTTCCCGGTACGTTGCAACCCCCCTTTGGCTCGAGTCGTCTGCTCGGGTAAGCCAGGTCTAGAACAACACACCTCTGGATTTAAACTTAGAATAACATAGCCTCATGCCGGATCCCTAGTAGGAACGTTTATTTGCAACACATGCATTTGACTTTGGGGACTCAACACAGGGGTTGGGTCCGTCTAGGACAGGTGTACCCCAAACTAAAAAGACTAACCTTATGCATCTTATGTGCTACTTGTACATTTGTTTGATCTGGTTTGTATGTTGACCTGCTTTTAAAATAGGGAAAGAAAATTAATTAAAAAAGAAAAAGAGAGGGGAATAAGAGAGTGAAATTCACCCGGTTTTTATAAAATTCCTATGTTCAGAAATCGAACTGTGTCTTATCTTACTCAGAAGGTGTTGAAAAATAGACTAAGGCTTTTGATATATTCCTCGCTTTTGACCGAACTACGCGGTTAGATTCTCACCGGATATAAGATACGTAGGCAAACCTCATCGGTTCCGGCCCCCAATTTCCAAAAATCCAAAAATATTTTTCTTTAATTCTTTCTTTAGAAGTCTTTCTTTAGAAAATCCCAAATAATAAAATTTTAAAATTGAGAATATTTTCTTTCCTTTTAGAAGTCTTTCGTTCGAAATAAATAAAAAAATATAATCAAAATCCAAAAATACGTTTTCCTTCTCTAGAAGTTTTCTCCCAAAAAAAAAATCAACAATCAAAACAAAAATAAATTAAAAATATTTTCTTTCTTCTTAAGAAGTCTTTCTTTTGAAATTTCTCAAAAAAAATTCAAAAATATTTTCTTTCTTTTTAGAAGTCTTCCTTTCAAAAATTCCCAAAAAAAAAAAAAAATGAAATCCAAAAATATTTTCGTTGTTAGGAGCTTTCATAGTCTGATTTCTATAAATAAATAAAAAAAATTCAAAAAAAGAGTTAGTTTATTTGCTTTATTTCTGATCTTCCCGAACTACACAAGATCTGATTCATGTTCCCACATGATATGTAAGCAACCCACATCAGGTTCGATCGTCCATTTTTTTTTAAAAAAGTGTTAAAAAAATAATTGATGATACTAATCAGGACCGACTGAGTCCATTCTAACGTGTTTTTGTTTTGAATGGTGAAGAAAGTGGTCGGTTTATGGTAAGCTGGCAACACATCCAGAATTTACAAGATCCAAGAGAAAAATGCCAATGACAACTGACATCGAAGTTGTTGCGAGTGGTCAAGAGACTCGGGGTCAGAGGGTTCAACAAGAGTCTACCATGGTTGAGGAAAATAGAATACTGAAACGCAAATGACCGAGATGTGTCAGGCATGGGCCAAAGTCCAAGGACTGTCTTTTTCTATTCATGGTTTCCCAGAGTTTACATCCATCTCGACTACTACCATCCCGGTCTCATTGTCTGATCAATCCTATCCGCCTGGGTTCAGTATATATCCCAACTGTACGACTACAACTGGAATTTCTGTTGCGCGCTCCCAAAGTATTCCATTGACAACCAATCAAACAACCACTAGTGTTATGCTCGTCTTCACCATCCTGCAGCCGACAGTGGTATGAAATAAAAGTCATGAGTCACAATTTGCTACCCAGCAAGAACAGTACCACTCTCCTGGGTACCACTCATACCTATTTGATGTTCCTGCAAAGATTGAGAAGCCTGCCTCAAAGATGGTGCAGGAAAAAATAGCCCAAAAAATGAAAAACTTAGAACAACAGCTGAAAAACATGCAAGGGTTGGCATGTCAAAAGAATATTTCCTTCAAGGATCTTTTGTATGTTCCTCGATGTCCACTTGCCACCTGGTTTCAAGACTTCCAAAGTTGAAAAGTATGATGCACATGGATACCCTATAGCCCACCTGAAAAGGTATTACAATTAACTAAGAGGTGCGGGAGGAAAGGAAGAATTACTGATGGCTTATTTTGGAGAAAGCCTTACGGGAGTAGCCTCCGAATGGTTTATGGATCAAGACACATTTCACTGGTATGTGTGGGATGACATGGCCCAGGCCTTTGTCAAACAGTTCCAATACATCATCGACATCGCCCCAGGCCGCAATTCCCTTTCAAACCTGAAGAAGAAACCAACTGAAAGTTTTAGGGAATATGCCATTAAATGGAGAGAGCAAGCGGCTAGAGTTAAGCCTCTCATGACCACGAGCTAATCACTATCTTCCTTCAGGCTCAGGAGCTAGATTATGTTAAAAACATGATGTCTGCAGTTGGCAAATCCTTCTCGGAAGCAATTAAAATTGGGGAAATGGTTGAGAATGGCCTTAAGACAGGTAGAATTATAAGTCAAGCAGTTCTCAAAGCTGCAACTCAGGCTGTCCAGATTGAATCTGTTAATTTTAGTGACACGAATGAGAAGGATGAAGAAACCATGATGACATCATGATCGAGAAGAGGTCCTAGGAGAACATCTCGAAGGTATGACCAGCCTCGTCTGGTTTCCGATGATTTCCCTGAGCACTACTATTCACCTCAGAACCCACAATACTCTATTGCTCTACCTCAGTATGTTGTCCATCCACCAAGACGCCCCAGAAGGTGAGCACCAGCACCGCAAAATGTCCACCAACCTCCACAAAATTTTCAAGTGCCCTATAATCCACATCCAAGCCAGGGGTATAGAGGGGAACAAAGGTTGAAAGATAATTTTACACCAATAGGAGAGTCTTATGCAAGCATGTTTGAGAATTAAAGCATTATGACATGATTGCACCTATTCATCCAAATTATGTGGACCAACGTGCAAGAAGCTTTGACCCTTCTAAAAGGTGTGAATACCATTCCAATGCCCAGGGGCATGATGTTGAAAGCTGTCAGGATTTGAAAAGAGATATAGAAAGGATGATCTAGGAAAACCTAATTGTGATCCAAGACAGTGGCACCCAGAACATCACGCAAATTTCTTTACCTACACATGATGATGCACACTTTGTGAGGATGATACGTGGTGACATGGAGCATGAAAATCCTCTCGAGAAATTTCTTACTGAAGTTAATGATATTGATATTGGAGAAGGCACTGGTGATTCTGATGAGCAAATTTGTGGCTAAATGTCAGGCTTAGCAATTGAAAAGTCATTCTTTCCTCACTAGGAAGGAATCTTGGTAGTCTGTTTTGATATTTTTTCTATTATATGGGTTATTTCAGGGTTGTGATCCATATTTTATATGTTTTATTGAGTCAAACCCTTCCATCCCTCTATTTTGATTGTGTGAGTCTTGTTTGTTTGTTCTTTTGCTATTTTCATTATCTGGGTTATATTTTAGGATTGTAACTCAGATTTTAAGTTATTTGTCTTGTTGTCCAACCTTTCCATTCTTTACCCAATGAAATACAGTTTGTCCTTTTGTGTCATTCTATACTTAATCCTTTTCCTGCTAGTTTTAGTGACATGACATGCATGCAGAATTTTTGGCCAAATCATATAAAACGGATTTAGTTTTGAATTGGACAACTGAAAAAAAAAAGATACTTTTGAGGATGAATAAAGAGTCAAAACACTTTGGAATTAAGCTCGAGTAAAATTCATGTGGAATTAGAACAGTCATACTCATACCCGTGGAGGTTAATGATCTTTACCTTCAAATCATTGTGAAAGTCGGATTTGAGCAAGAATCAATTGAAGTTTGTTAGAAATTTTGACATTAATGGACGGAGAGTGTCTTTCGACCACGACACACCAAGAAGATAGACATGTTCATCAATGCTGTGATCGCAAAAGGATACTATTTTGACGTTCTCGAGGCTGAGAGGGCCTTTTTCTGCTATCCAAACACTTTATAATATTTTTTATCCCTTTTGAGCCTGTGTTATTTTTTCTTTAACCACCCTCTTTTGGAATCAAGTTTAGAGTTAAAAGTCAAGAAAAAAAGAAAAAAATGTTCATACCCCAAGAGTACAAACTGGGGCAACTCTTAGAAAGTTCAAGTGAAAAATAAAAAGAAAAAAGAAATGAAAAGAACAGTCAAATGTCCATGTCCCCAGCAAATAAAAGTTGGGGAAACTAGTTTTGAAAAAAAAAAAAAAGAGAAAAAAAAAAAGAGAAAAAAGAAGAAGAAAGAATGATAAAATAAAATAGTTAGGTCACATGTTTGAACTACGTTTGACTTGATTCCTTAAAAAAAAAAAACGTAAGCAGCCTTACACGGTTCGGTCCAACCAAATAAGAATTCAAAAAAAAAAGAGTCCAGTATCTAAAACTGGGGCATGAGTTTGTTTTAATTTCTTGAAGAGTCGATTCTAAGAGTTGTAAGTGTACAACCCATCATATTGAATCTACTTTGAGCTTTCATGTCGTCCTTTCTTTCTAACCATATCCAAAAGCCTTCCAAAAAAGACTTCCTGCTCAGTTTTGAGAATGCCAAGGGAAATCCACAATGAGCAATGGTTTTCATATGAAAGACATGGTCATAGTTCTCACTCAAGGAATCAAGAAAAAAAAAAGAGTCTTACTAGTGAAAACTCTCAGAGGCACTATAAGACGACGGTAAGTAGAGATAAATAATTGAGAGAGACTTGTTGGCAAAAACCTCTGGGGCACCACTAGTCGAAAGTGAGTCATGACACTGATCCAATGAATTAACACAAACAATGACTTAAACCCGAAGGAATAACGAAAGGAATGATTAGATCAGTTTGATAGATCAGGCTGATGAGTCCAAAATGCATGTTATGATCATTAAGGCTAGTTACCTCATTAAAAAAAAAAAAAAAAAACAAAGCCTCTTCCTCCTTTATATTAAAAAAAACACCTCTTCCTTCTTTCTTTCTTAACAAGGGCATCTCTTGTTAATATTGTTTATTCGCATTATGATGTCCTTTGTGTTGAGTCAGTCCTTGTCAAAACAAGCAAGAAAAGATTTCAAAATATGCTACTAGCTTTTCTCCTAGTCAGATAAGAAAACCTGGCTTGGTGAAATTTTCTCCTAGGATAGAGATCTTAGTCTGATGAATCTTTCTCCAAAGACAATAAATTAGAAAACCTAGTCTGATGAACTTTCTCCTAGGATCGAAGTCTTAGTTTGATGAATCTTTCTCCTAAGATAAGAAAATCTAGTCAGATGAATTTTCTCTTAGGATCGAAATCTTAGTTTGATAAATCTTTCTCCTAAGATAACAAAAAAAAAATCCTAGTCTGATGAATTTTCTCCTAGGATAAACGTCTTAGTTTGATGAATCTTTCTCCTAAGATAAAACGTCCTAATCTGATGAACTTTCTCCTAGGATAAAAATCTTAGTCTGATGAATCTTTCTCTTAAGATAACCAAAAAAAAATCTTAGTCTGATGAATTTTTTCCTAGGATATTTAAAAAAAGAAGAAGTCTGGATTTAAAAAAGGGGTCACTTGTTCATGCCTTGAAAAAATAAGTGTTAGGGAAATTTGTTTAAAAGAGTGATTTTCTCAACCAAAAAAAAAAAGAAAAAAAATGAAAATGATTTTGCTAAAAAAAAAACCAAAAAAAATCCCTAGTTGATTTTATTTTAGACATAAGGTCTCCAATCCCTAGTTGATTTTATTTTAGACATAGGATCTCCAATCCCTAGTCTCCTTTTCCAACATAAGGTCTCTAATCTCTAGTTGATTTTATTTTTAGACATAAGGTCTCCACTCCCTAGTTTTCTTTTCAACCTAGTCTTCTTTTCCAACATACGGTTTCCAATCCCTAGTTGATTTTATTTTAGGCATAGAGTCTCCACTCTCTAGTATTCTTTTCCAACACAGGGTTTCCACTCCCTAATTGATTTGATCTTCAATGCAAGGTACACTACTCCCTGATATCATTGCCAATATAGGGTATACAATTCCCTGGCCACATTTTCCCAACATAAGGTACACAAATCCTCAGTTGAGGAATCTTTTTGACAATAAAAGGAACACCATCCAAAAAAAAAATCATCATAATCTTTTCGGGGTATACCATTCTCGACCTTTTATTGTTTTCAATAAAGAAGTAGTTTAGAATTTTGCTACAATAACTCACAAAAATTTTCTAGTGCAAACTGAGGCACAAAAATTTCATTCGTTTGTTTAATCTGGTGTCTAAGCAGGTTTTACATCGGGGCACGGGGTTTGAGATAACCAAAAGAAAAAGTCTCAACCTATAATAAAGAAAAAGAAAGGAAAAGAAGTGAATCCAAAATACAGAATCAGAGGAAAAGATGTGAACTGCTCAAGACATGACTGAGGTCACGAACATTGCATTTCCCGTTTTGATCATAAAAAGCCAAAGAAGAATGAACTAGCAACTGCAGCTAGCAAGCATCAAGATTCAGATTAGAGTCTGCATAAAGAACCAATTCAAGACTCGAGATCAAGTTTCAGAAGACTTATAGATAGGAATCTTGTAACTCGTAGCTGATAGGCTTGTTTAGTTTCTTTTTCATTTTTAGTTTGGCATAATAAAGAGTTCAGTAAGCAGTAACAACATCAACAGCAGTGAGATCACAGCTTTTCGGTAGTTTGAGCTACCAAAATTTTTAAAACTACACTGACCTGATCCGTTTATAGCCAAGGATATGTAGGCAACCTCGGAAGCAAGGTTCGGTCACACTTTTTCAAAATGCTTCACATTGATATTCAAACGGGCAAAAATTACGCGTAATTGCTCACTTTATCTTTGTCCGAAAACTATGCATGTTCTCGAGCAAAGAGGGGCAGTTGTGAGCACGTAATACTTTTCCTACAAAAAAATTCCTATAAAACATACAAAAAATAACTTTTCTTATTGATTTTGGTTTTTGTAGAATTTTAAAAATTTTGTTGTCTGCATTTAATTACATTTTTGTGTATATTTAGTATTTCAAAATTATAGAAAATATCATGAAAATGTCTAATTTTTCACTGCATATCACTTTAAATTTTACTTGCATTTTTAGGATTTAATCACATATAAATTGATTAATTAATAAATCAAAATCACAAAAATATATACATTAGCTTTAATCAATTAGTTAATTAATTAGTCTAAATGCTAATTAGGTCTTTGTTACAAAATAAATGCAATCAGAAGCAATTTGGCTCTTACTGAAAAGAGCTAAAGGAAAAATGAAATGCTATCTTCAATCCACCTCCAATCCACTCCAAATCACTACCCCTTGGCCTCCTTCGTCTCTTCGTCCCTAATCCATAAATCATTCCCGTCAAAAACCCCAACAAATTCACGGGTTTCGAATCTAAAAATTGGAAACTCTAATTCCGCCATTGTTGATTCCCGAGTTTTCAGAGTACATTTCGACTCAAAACTTACATCAACCGATTATTCTCAACAAGAGCAATCTATTGATGTCATTTTTGGCTTGTTTCGAAAAGCTGCTCAGACCCGTTGGTTAACAAGATTGTTGCTAAAAGAGCTTCGTTGTTGCCCCGGTTCCAAATTTTGTTCCTTGACTCAAGGAGTGCATCGAAGGTATTGTCTCACAAATGCCCTACTTCGAAGCTCGCGGCGCAAACTCTCGAAGGGCCGCTGAGAGGCCCGTTCCCATAGTTTGCCTAAGACCGTCGAGCTTAGGCCCTCGTTTGGGGACGAGGACTTACCTCCTGATTCTTCCGCTTCTGGACAATCCGGAGCCACAGCAGGGGAGAAGAAAAGAAAACTCTCGAGGCTGCTGCGGAGGTAAGGGTCGAGGACTCGCGAGAAGCCGGTCCTGCCCCACCCGGCGTGATAGATAGTTCAGGATCGCCTCCCTTCAGTGAATTGATGTTCGATGAAGCCCGAATGACAAAGAATCGGTCCCACGAGGAGACCCAACTTTGATCGGCGAAGGAAAAGGATGAGATCCGGTCCTGAGAAATCAAAACCTCCAGTCTCGATTGGGCTCGGCCATTGCCACTCGGGATGCCATTGTCAAGGAGCTCGAAGTGGCAACTCCGGAGAGAGGCTTTCGAAGCGGTTCATGCTTGGGGGTCGATTTATTTGCCGAGCTCAGAAATGTTAAGAGGCTCAAGGCCAAAGCCAAGAAGCTATCGTACCCCGAGGATGAGGAAGATTCCGAGGGTTTGGACGGATCCGAAGACAAAGAAGATTCCGATGGCCCCGATGATGAGGCAGGCCCATTAGTCTCGATGCAGTAAGTGCATACTTAGGCGGGCCGGGGGGTTGTATTCGAAAGATAATTCAACTTTGGGGCCTTAGGAGTAAAAATAAAAGAAAAAAGGGCCCGAAAAGAAAGGGATAACTGCCAACAGGGCAGCTGGCAGTGTTAGTTACAAAAAATATTCTTCCCTCTGTTAGACCCGGATTTGGTGCTACAGATGCCCATTCCCCCATTGGACTCTTCCGAATTCAACAATCACTATATAGAGATGCTCATAGAGCATATAAGGGAGAACTGCTTCAATAGAGGACCTTCTTCTTCGAGGCAAAAATCCTAGTTGCCCGCCTCTCCTTAGTTACTTTCTCACCTTCATACACACTCACACAGAGATGAAGGCTCACTCACTCACGTTGTGAACACATATAACTGAAACAAAAGCTAGAGAAAATTCAAATGAAGATCTGAAAATCACAAAGCTTGAAAAACAAAAGAAGAACTGGAATTTCTAAAGGAAGATTGAAGAAAAAATCAATTTCAAAACTCAACTTCTTCTTTTCTGGTTTGTACGAGCTGTAGAAGTAAGAGTTCATAGTTGTTGTCTGCTGATCTTCGATTTGCTGCGCTGAGCTTCATCCTGGGAGTTTTCTGGCTTTCATTTGATTTTTGAAGTTTGTTCCTTGCTATGTAGGTGCGTTTATGTATTTCTATCAACCTCTAGTGAATCATGAATGAAAATCTTATTTTTCTTTTGTGGCTATATATGTATTCTTTTCTTTGGATGTGCTGGTTTTACAATCCTTTTTGTGAATTAATTTGATGGGGGAATGACCACTATTAATGTGAGGTCGCTGGGCCAGGCCAAATCATAAAGGCTGATGGATCCCCTGAATTAAAAATCTCATGACCACATGGGCTTGAACTTACCCAGCTATGTAAGCCCGATGATTGAGGACTACTAGACCTTGTTTACACTATTTTAGTTTGTTCCTTGCTATGTAGGTGTGTTTATGTATTTCTGTCAACCTCTAGTGAATCATGAATGAAAATCTTATCTTTCTTTTGTGGCTATATATGTATTCTTGTCTATGGATGTGCTGGTTTTACAATCCTCTTTGTGAATTAATTTGATGGGGGGAATGACCATTGTTAATGTGAGGTCGCTGGGCCAGGCCAAATCATAAAGGCTGATGGATCCCCTGAATTAAAAATCTCATGACCACATGGGCTTGAACTTACCCAGCTGTGTAAGCCCGATGATTATGGACTACTAGACCTAGTTTACACTATTTTAATTTATCTCTCTTTGGATAGCTACTGGTTAGTTTGGAATCTGTTGCTTCGCTCACTTCGATAAAATTCACAATCTGAGGGTTGGTTTGGAATTATCTGTTAAAATTATTTTTCCTTCCACATCAGCATCCCAAAAATAATGACCATACATTTGAATCTCAAATTAGTTTAGAAAATAAACACCTTATAAATATTCATAGTTTGCTTTAGGCGCGTTTAATAAATCATCGTGGTCATGGATATGGTTCCCGTGGCATGGTCGCGAGACGCAAATCTCAACTCAAGTGCGTGTTTCACGCGACTTGACTACAACTTCAAAAAATAATAATAATAAACATGTTATAAGTTGCGGGTGTGTTTCACGTGACGTGATTCGCAATGTGTATAAAAACAGTAAGTGCGCGACATTGCGACTTATTCAAATAAACTCCATAAATTCTAACAAGCAATTAAAATTCTCTTAAAAGCGGTTAGAAAGTTAAAAATGCACAATAGCTTTTAAAACAGGTAATAAATCAGATAATTAGGCCAAGTGTTAACTGTTGAGCTACTGTGTTAAAACCACGGAATCCGAGAATGCCTTACACCTTCTCCCGGGTTAACAAAATTTCTTACCCGGTCTTCTGTGTTCGCGGACCGTAAATAGAGTCAATTTTTTTCGATTTGGGATTAAAAGATAAACCGGTGACTTGGGACACCATAATAATTATTCCAAGTGGCGACTCTAAAATAAATAAATATCTCATTTCGAATAATGTCACTTTAATTGGAAAAACTCTCTATCCCCTATCCCTCGAGAAAAAGGAGGTGTGATATTGATCACATTTGTATACCTATAAAAGCGTCTCATTAATAAAATAATAAGTTTCTAGTTATATCATTTCAAAAAATAGAAACATATTATTTTTTTTGAAAGAAATGAATAATGAAATAATGCGAGTAGTAAGGGTGTGTTTGGTATGAAAAAAATATTCATTATGAACTCATTTTCCTCCCATTTCAATTAAATGACTTCCATAAAGAAGGAAAGTATTGTTTCTAATTCTCTTTCAACACACCCCCACTACCCCCAATCCACTCTCGACATGCCCCGTCGCTAACCCACCTAGGCCACCCCAAGCATACCCTCCCCTATCCAACCTCCCCAGCCCTCGCCAGTACCCCTACCCCCACCCAACAACCTTCATCCTTTGCCTTCAACTTTGAACCATGGAAACCCCCCC
>MCJB01048125.1:68236-86382 GCA_002018475.1 Nicotiana obtusifolia | reverse complement strand
ATCCAAAATCCACCCGAGACCCTCGGGACTTCACCCCCACATGCCAACATGTCCCATAACATTATTCAAAATTGTTCCAACCTTCGGAACGTTCAAATTAACATCATAACATCAAATTCGCACTGGATTCAAGCCTAAGGACCTCAAAATTTTCTAATTCGCTCTTTTGATCTAAACTCGACCAAACCATGTCCGAATGACCTGAAACTTTGCGCACAAGTCATAAATTACATGTAGAAGCTACAGCAACTTTCGGAATTCCATTCCGACCCTCGGATCAAAATCTCGCCTATCAACCGGAAATCGTCAAAATTATAACTTCACCAATTCAAGCCTAATTCTACACGGGACCTCCAAAACTAATTCCGATCACTCTCCTAAGTCATAAATCCTCTCCCGAAACTAACCAAATCATCGAAATTCACATCCGAGCCTTCTAACTCATAAGTCAACATACGATTGATTTTTACAACTTAAGTCTTTTTTGAAGGAGACTAAGTGTCTCATTTCTTACCGATTTCACTCTAAATGCAACTTATTCAACTTGATTTCATACAATATAGATGACGAAATAAAACGGGTCATCACAGGTATGGCGGGGCCCTATCCGACCAAGTTGAGTGTATATTTTTGGGTTCTCTTAGAGGCTTGCAGACTAGAGGTGATTGTATGTAAAAAAGGGGAAATCATGACTCTGTACAGTTGTGTATATGTATGAAATGTCAATGTTTCTTTTTCTAATCAGTTGTACACATATTAGTTGTGATGTTGCTACTTGGAGGACTCAATGGCTCAGTTTTATGAATAATGATTATGTAAGAACAGACATCAGGTTGCACGGGCCTTCGGGCATAGTTTTCCGGTCGCACTTCCCAAGGTTAGGGGTGTGACAAACTATGTATCAGAGCAGGTCTATCCTAGGAAGTCTGCAAGCCATATCTAGTAGAATCTTGTTTATAGGTATGTTGCGCACCACACTTGTAAACTAGAGGCTACAGGATATCCATAATATATACTCTTCTTTCTAATCTAGACCGTGCAATAAAGCTAAGTCGTAAGTATTTGCTTATAATCCCCATATTGTTTATGCTATAGCAATGACTACCACGAGACGCTAGACACTTGTTCAGGGATTGAATGAAGTAGCAGGAGAAGGTACCAGTCAGGTGCCACTGCCCCTTAGGTCAACATGGACCTCGTGATGAGCTTGGCACTCAGGCTTTGGGGATAACACCAGCACCCCTCGAACAACATAGAGAAACCAATGAACCTTCTATTCTTCCCCCAGTTGTTCTCGAGCAGGATTTAGATATGAGAAGTTCAGTATAGTTATTGACGCTGTTTGTGAAGTCCCAAACCCAACGACAGGTCTTCCACTTCAGATAGAGCAATCCGTGTGAGAGTTCGGGATTTAAAAAATTTGGACCCCTCAGTATTCATAGGAACAGGTCCAAATGAGGATCCTCAGAATTTTCTAGACCAAATGCAGCAGACTTTATGAGTTATGCATGCCACGGATATTTAGTTCGTGGAGCTCACCTATTACAGATTGCGAGATATGGCTGTGACTTGGTACGAGAATTAGGAACAGTGTAGGGGACCCCTTGCTCCACCAGCAGGGTGCAAGGAATTTTCTGAGGCATTTCTGCAGCAATATTTACCTATTGAGCTCCGTCGAGCCAACCAAGACAGATTCCTGCGCTTCGAACATGGTAACATGAGTATTCGGGAGTATAACATGAAATTTAACTCCTTAGCCAAGTATGATCCTTTCGTTGTTGTAGAAATGAGCGATAAAGGCAACAACGAGCCGCTCGTGATCACTGTCTGCACACTATACATGTGAGCCTCGCGTTTAGACCTCAGTTTCCTCGGCATCCATCTAATTCGGGGGTTAGTGCGACATCACAGTTCCTTGGTCAGCGTCGTGATTGAGTCACCTATTTAGGTCAGGGTCAAAATCTCTGAGGATCTGTGCTCACAATGTGGTAGAGACCCTAGTAAGATAAGGCCCCTGGTACCTCATTGTGGTCGATGCGGTAGGAATCACTTTGGGCATTGACGTTACAACTTAGACTTGTGTTATTCTTGTGGGCAGCCCATCCACATCATGCAGTTTTGTCTAGTGAAAAATATGGGTAGCATGATACCACCAGTAGGATCAGCAGCAACCTCATCATTAAAAGCACATCCTTGTGAGCAAGGTATGCTAACGCCGATGGAAGAGGTAGAAGTAGAGGTGGAAGTGACTAGCTCAGGCGGGCAACAGAACCGCATTTATGCACTAGTAGGACGACAAAACCTAGAGTCCTCTCTATACATGGTCGCAGGTATACTACCCGTATTCTCCATTTTCATAGATCCAGGTTTCACCTTGTCGTACATTTCCCCATTTGTTGCTAGTAAATGTGAAAAAGAGCTTGAATTGCTACGATAACCGTTTGAAGTGTCCAAACCCGTGGGAGAGTCCGTGGTAGTTAGGTGGGTATATCAAAGTTGTGACGTGATGATTCAGGATCACCACACTTTGACTGATTTGAATGAATTAGAAATGATAGAGTTTGATCTTATTATGTGAATGGATTGGCTGGCCTCTTGTTATGCTATGTAGGATTGTTAGAAGAAAGTTGTTCGCTTTAATTTTTCGGGAATGCATGTCATCGAATGGAAGGGCGATGTTGCAGCACCACAAGGGAAGTTTATTTCTTACCTTAAGGCTTGAAGGATGATCATGAAATGGTGTTTTTATCATTTGGTGTAGGTGCAAGACACAGAGGTTAAATCTCCCACCCTTCAATCGGTTCCGATCATTAGTGAATTTCTTGATGTGTTCCCTGATCAACTACCCGGGTATTCCACCGGAGAGGGAGATTGAGTTTGCCATCGATGTGCCACCCGATATGCAGCCGATATCTATTCCTCCATACAGGATGGCCCCTGCAGAGTTAAAAGAACTAAAAGTTTAGTTAAAAGACCTTGTGATAAGGGGCTTCATTCGACCCAGCACTTCCCTGTGGGGAGCCCCATTACAAGTTCGAAAGAAGGATGATTTGTTGAGGATATGTATTGATTACCGGCAATTGAATAAGGTAAAAATCAAGAACAAGTATTCACTTCCAAGAATTGATGATTTGCTTAATCAATTGCAAGGCGTTATGAATTTCTCGAAGATTGATCTCAGAACTGGGTACCATCGGCTAAGGATCAGAGGAGACGATGTTCCGAAGACAACCTTTCGAACCAGATATGGCAATTACAAATTTCTTGTTATGTATGTCCATTGGCCTAACCAATCTCATGAATCGAGTATTTAGGCAAGCTATTCTTGGACATCTTTGTGTTCGTTTTCATTGATGATGTTTTGGTGTAATCTCGATTGGAGGCATAACACGTAGAGCATTAGCAAAAAGTTTTACGCACACTCCGGATCACATGTTGTATGCAAAATTTTCCAAGTGCGTGTTCTGGCAGCTCAGTGGAATTTCCAGGCCATATACTATCAGGGGAAGGTATCAGTGTTGATAGTCAAAAAGTTAAAGCAGGTAAGAATTTGCCAAGGCCCATAACGTCTACCGAGGTATGCAGCTTTTTGGGCTTGACCGGTTACTATCGAAGATTTGTGGAAAGGTTCTCACCTATAGTTGCTCCGTTAACAAAGTTGATGCATAAGGCAGCAAAATTCCAGTGGACTGATGTTTGTGAGAAGACCTTCCAAGAGTTAAAGGACAAGTAACCTCAGTGCCAATTTTAACTCTTCTTGAAGGACCTATGGGGTACGTCTAGAGTGGGATTGGGCAGTGTTTTAATGCAACATGGGAAAGTCTTTGTTTATGCTTCGAGGCAACAGAAACACGAGCAGAATTTACCTCACTCATGACTAGGAGCTAGCAGTTGTTGTATTTGCTTTGAAAATATGGCATCACTATTTATATGGAGTTCGTGTTGACACATTCACTAACCACAAGAACTTGAAATACATATCCAAGAAACAAGAGCTGAATCCAAGGCAATAAAGATGGCTTGAATTGATGAAGGACTACGATGTGAAAATCTTGTATCATCCCGGCAAGGAAAACATTCTGGTCAGTGCATTAAGTCGGAAATCTATAGGTAGTTTGCGGCATGTGGAAAAGCATAGTTGTAGATGACCAAAGACTTGTATCGGTTGGCTATTTTGTGTATAGGATTGCTCAATGCCGGTGATGGAGGATCCATAGTTCGAAACACTGCTGAGTCCTCGTTAGGTGGCGAAAGTAAAGGCATTTCAATTTGACGACCCATCCTTGGTTAAAATAAGAGAAGCATCCCCTTTCAAAAGAAGCAAGTGTTCAGATTATCCGAAGGTGGAGTCCGCAAATACAAGGATCGGTTGTGTGTGCGCATGACGGGGGACTCCGAGAACATATCATGGCAAAGATTCATCGGTCCCGGTACTCGATTCACCTAGGGTTAACTAAAATGTATCACGATCTTCAATAACTATACTGGTGGAATGACATAAAGAGAGACATTGCTGAATGCCTCGCTAAGTGTCCAAATTGCTAACTAGTTAAGGTTGAAAACAAGAAATCAGGAGGACAGCTTCAGAATATGGAAATTCCAACCTGGAAATGGAAGATGATCAACATGGATTTTTTGTTACTGGATTACTGCGATCACCCCAAGGTTCAATTCCATATGGGTTATCGTGGATCGACTCACCAAATAAGCACACTTCCTACCGGTTAAGACTACCTTCTCAGCTAAAGATTATGCCATATTATATACTAAAGAAACAGTTCGACTTCATGGGGTTCCAACTTCTATAATATCAGATAGAGGTGCCCAGTTTACTGCTATATTCTAGAGATCATTTCAAAAAGGGTTGGGTACAGAGGTCAACCTTAGCACAACTTTCCATCCACAAATAGACGGTCGGGCCGAGCGCATTCTTCAAACGCTCGAGGACGTGTTACGAGCCTGCATTTTAAAATTCAAAGAAAATTGGGAGGATCATCCACCACTAATTGAATTTGCCTACAACAACAGCTTTCATGCCAGTATTCAGATGGCACAGCATGAGGCCCTATATGGTCGAAAGTGCAGATCATTTATCGGCTATTTCTAAGTTGGTGAAACAAATTTATTAGGTCCCGAGTTGGTGCAACAAGCTGTAGAAAAGGTGAAAATAATTCAAAGTCGATTATTGACCGCCTAGAGTCGGCATAAATCTTTGAATAACCGATGATGGGAGTTGGAGTTTGATGTGGGAGACTAGGCATTCTTGAAGGTGTCACCTATGAAATGCATGATGAGGTTTGGGAAGAAAATAAAACTCAGCCCGTGATATATGGGACCATACTAAATTATTCAGAGAGTCGGTCAACTGGCTTATAAGCTTGAATTTCCCCTGGAATTGGATCCGGTATTCTATGTGTCTATGCTTCAAAAGTGCTCGAGTATTCCATCTCGTGTTACCCCCATTGAGTATATTCAAGTCACAAAGGACCTAACCTACAAAAAATTTCTGGTAGCCATTTTAGATAGACAAGTTTGTAAGTTGCGACTAGAGAGGTAATTTCTGTTAAAGTACTTTGGAGGTACAACAACATAGAAGAAATGACACGGGAAGCTGAAGAAGATATGAAGTTGTGGTACCCCCATTTATTCCAAGATATGGGAAGCGACATTAACACCACCATGGCTGGCACAATCCTAGAAGACCAAAGAAGTTTGCAGGAAGTAACTACGATTCAACATTCGAGGGAAGGGATGATGTTACACCCCACACCTAAAAAAAGCTTGGTAAGGGTGGCTTCTAGCACGACCAATCAGCTGGCGAAACGTTTAAGGGCATACGATGGCAACACATTTAATTTGACTCGCGCCAACTGTCACTGAGTGCAGCAACCAGGGCGAGGCGACCCATTTTGCCTGTGGAGTGGTAGAATTTCCTATGTTAGGTAACAGTATAATAGGACTGTGAGGCTATTTATCTTACATTTTTCTAGAGAAAACACCAATATTAGTTCTCCCAAAATGCTCTCAACACCCTATTTAGACTTCCCCAATAGTTTAAGATAAGGTCGAAGGTGAATGTAGAATAACCTAGAGTGAAGGAGCTTGGAATTCGTCGCTATTGCATATGCCGTCTTGTTGTACTGATTTTGGGAATTGTTGGAGGCAGAATCAATGACCATATAAGTGTACCTAGTTCTTCAACGACAAGGTATGTAGGGCAATTTCCTTTCTTGGCGTGAGTTGGTGTAAATCTCTCTCACCCTCTCCCTCTAATGTATTTCTGCATTACAAGAATTTGGTTGTTCTAAGTCCCTCTCAATTATGTTCTTCTGTTCTAGAGGAATCTTTCTGGTAGCATTTCTTTCAAAGTCTAACTTGTTCTCAATTAGTATCCTGTGGTCGGGGAGTATTTTTCACTTTGAGTTTAAACTTGTTAACTCTTGAAGCTGCTACTGCATTGCACTTATATATTTATTTATCTATTTTACTTTACCGAGCCGCGCAATAGCCGTCCGGGTACGACACCTATTGTGCAATCACAGATCAGTTGGTTATGATGAAGAATGATATGAGACATTATCGAGCCCATGTGCGGCCGGGTATGATGAAGTGTGATGTGAGGATTACCGATTCCGCTTAAGGCCGGTTACGCCGAGTTATGCTGAGACCAGGTACTACCGAGACCTCTTGAGGCCAGGTACGATCGAGTCTTTTACGAGGCCCAGTCATGTGAGGTTACCGAGCTCTTGTGTGTCCGGGTACGACCGAGTCCTCTACAAGACCGGGTATGGAGTGAAATGTGATGGCGTGCCCCAAAGAGTATATGAATGTAATTATATACGTAACAACGATCTCCTTAGTAGAGTGTTGTTACAGTTGGGTGATCGTTGAATTCCATTCCTTCGAAGTAGCTATTCGAAGTCAATAGGTACTTAAGCACATGCCTTAGAGTTTTGGGTATGGTGGTGCCCTGTCCCGACCATGTTGTGTATATATTTACCTCTTTGGGTTCTCTTAAAGGCTTGGAGACTATAGTTGGTTGTATGTAAAAAGGGGGAAATCATGACTATGTAAAGTTGTGTATATGTATGAAATGTCAATGTTTCTTTTTCTAATTTGTTGTACACGTATTAATTCTATTATTACTACTTGGAGGCCTCAATGACCAACTTTACAAATAATAAGGATGTAGGAACAGATGTCGGTTCGTGCGCGCCTTCGGGCATAGTGTGTTGGTCGCACCTCCCAAGGTTGGGGTGTGACAGAATGCATGTACTATAATTTTGGAGCACTTGAGAAATTTGGCTCGACTGTCACGAGAATGAGTATGCATTAGGCAGATGATTTGGAGTGTGTTATGACTAGTGCTACAGGAGCTTATTAAGTATTTCAGCTAGATAACTATGAGATCATGGAAGTTAGGAATAAAGAGCATTATGGGATATCAGATGATAAGTTCTATGGCTTCGAGCGAAGTGTGGGAGTTTACTATCGATAATCGGATTGTATGGTCATGTATTATATTAGTTTATGGACTAAGGGACGCTTGTGGACCAGCTATGACTTGCAGAGGATGACTTCGAGGATGAACTGAGGGAGGAATTTTCTAAATGCATGATGTAGCATACCTTATGTATATATGGATATCTTTGAATAAATACGGTTTGGTACTAATTGTGGATGTGGTGTACAAGGAGAAAGGTTTCTCTCACTTTCTTCCTATTGGAGTATTCATGTGCTAATGGAGCTCTAGTTGTCGTTATGATATGTTATGTAATCAGGACTAGGATAGAGTGGGTAACTCTCGAGAAGGTTCCAATAGGTTGAAGATTCATATGTTGTATTTAAGGATTATCGAATTATTATGTGGTTAAGATTTGAGATTTGAATTGGATAGTGTTGAGACTTGTAGTATTTATATATCATTATTCGTTCTACGTTGCAATATTAGAGAGATTGAAGAAACAACTTTAGTTTCATAGAAGGTCTCTTTAGAGCAGGCATTTTTGTTTGACATACTATTGGGTGCATGAGAAGGAATAAAGTGGCGTAGGGCTTTTAAGACGACGTGATTTCATGTAAGGATCACAAGGGGTGTGTTTTAATTGAGGTTCATAGTGTACTATAAAAGACAAGTGTTATATTGAAGACAAGACAGGAGGAACCGGAAGAAGTTGTGTCAACTTAAGAGTGGTTTGGATCAGCATAGTAATAGAAATAATCGGTCCCTTTTGTATGATAGATCTTTGCTGGTGTTGTGGCAATACTTTTGGGTTTGAAAATCTGCATGACTTGCTTGATTGAGTGGGGTTTAGTTCTGATGGCTAGGTTATCTGAAATGGGGTTCGAAGAGTTTATGGTGGTCTTGATCATGACTTGAGATTGATGTCATCTACGGGTATAGAAGGTTTGTTGTGTGTTGTGGTGTTCTCATGGATTGAGTTAACTGGAAGGTTCCTAGTTAATGGAGTATTTATCCTACTTATAATTTAAAGCAGATAATGAGGTTCTCGTACTTTCATATGATAGCATGATAGATGCGGTGCACCATGTGGGATTGAGGTTGCATGGACAAGGTCGAAGTTAAGTTTCATAATGAAGGTAATGAGTTATAGACAACATGAGAGATTTCAGATGTTCAGGTGGATGCTAGCACCATCTTGTATCGCCTGGGAGTATGTATGTTGCAGTAGATGCATAGTGTAATAATTTGTGGATGCTTGACTAGTACTACAAAAGTCACATGGTTGGTGATTATTGATGTTCAGGTTTTGCTACATGGCACGAAAGATTTATGGGAGTAATTCTCATGAGGTGATTGTGTATAAGTGACGTATCAGTCATTTGAGCGGGAGAGTTGGAAATCAAATATGGAGATTCTTGTATTCTTGAGGTTTAGAGACTGGATGTTCGTAGAGGCAGACTATTCCTTGATTTCAGACTGTGAAGGTGTATTAATTGTTAGACAACTAATTGTATATGTTATGGATATGTCACAGTGGACTTCTGAAATGTTATTTACCTATTTTTGGATGATTGAAATTGTTTTGGGGGCCCATATGTAGGCCCAATGAGAATGACTATTCTACACAGGGTCGGGTTTGTTTACTTATCACAACAATTGCTGAGGGTGTGTCATCAGCTAGAGTTGATCTTATTCATGCCGTGATATGTTCTATGTATTACTCTTTTATGTTGCAGTGGGTTGTGAGGCTAATTGACTATTCACATGCATGATGTGGTTCTATTTAAGCCTCGCGGTGGGATTTGAGCAAGATGGATCTTGGGATGTTCAGTTACTTATTGCTCCTTAGTCACTTATTGCTCCTTAGTCATGCTTTTCATGTTTGTTGTATATTGTTCCATATGTTTCTCCGTGGTTATGGTCATGCACTTTGCATGTTTGCTATTGATACACGTGTTTGGTGATTCTGAGCGTCATGACTCGATGGGTATTCCATGTGGATTGGTATGTTTTTGAATCAGATTACATGTCGCAATGGAGTTATGTTGCAATACGATTCCTTGTGCTTATTACGTATGTTTTGTTTCTTCCTTGTGGAATGGATTCATGGTATCTTGCTTTTGTGGTTGTATTTGTCAAACTTGTTGGGAAGTTCGGTTATTTGATCCTCCTTCCATTATTGATCACATTCGAGATGTTGCTTGTTTGATGCACGAATTGTGTTGTATGTGGCTCTAGGAGGCATTTGGAGTGGCTTGCGGATCGAGCAGCTTGTACTACGTGAGATAAGGTTACTGGACCTGGAATTAGTGCGATTGGATTTGATAAGGTATGTCTGGAAGAAGGACGCCAGTAGTTAGCTCAGAATTTGGCAATGGTTTTTTTCGGGCGAGAAGACCCCTTGACTTTTTTATTGGATGGGTGGTTATGAGTTTCTACACGTCTCTTTCATCAGTAGCAGTGTTACGAAGGTTTCGGACAAGGTTTTATTTTGATATGAAGTATATTATCGGCACCAGGTTTGGAAATGAGCAGCTATTACGGTCGCTATGAGTACATGAGTTACGTGGTACGTCGTATAGTTATAGGTTGGAAATATATATGTACAAATATGTTCAACTTGTGAGAACTGATATAGTGTAAATACATAAGAGGATCTTATAGGGAATTTCGGATGTTAGAATTTGGTTCGAAGACTTATAGGCCAAGGTTGAAGGAAGAATCTTCAGACATGATGATGTTACTGGTTTATATGGATTTTGGTGACGTGAGATCACCTGTGGGTATGTGTATGATGAGTTTATACAATGACTTGATGACTTTGGAATGACTCTTGGCACGTTCGAGGACGAGCATATATTTAAGTGGGGGAGAATTTAACAAGCCGCCCTTCCATTTAAGTTCTAGCATTACGTTTTGTGATTTGATACTTTGAGTGGCTTCATATGGTATATTATGATTTTCATGCATGGTTGATTTTGATTTTCGAGTGGTTCGGATTGATTTGATAGAATGATTATCAATTTGAAAGCTTTAAGTTGGAAGAGTTGGCCGAGGTTTGACTATTGAACAGACGACCTCGGAATTAGGATGTGATGGTTTTAATGGGAATCTATGGTATGTTGTACTTGGGCGTATGATCGGATTTGAATTTGGATGTTCGTAGAAGGTTTTGACTCTATTTGTCAAAAGTTTACAATTTGTATAATTAGAGAGTTCATAAGTTTGATGGAGAGTTGACTCGACATTATAGGACTCCTGTTGTGGTTTTGAAACTTTGGATAGGTTCATTAGTTGATTTTAACTTTTGTGCGATGTTTGGTTGTGATATGTAATGCCTAACTGTGACTCAGATGCATTCAGTGAAGTTGGAATATTTGAAAGTTAAGAGAATGATCTTCTATCTTCAATTCTTGGTTTGATGTTATTTGTCATGTTTTGAGCCTTTGGATATGTTTGGATATTTTATTAGGACTTTTTGATATGATTGAACGAGGTCCCAAAGGGCTTGAGTGTGATTTCGGGGTGGTTTCAAGCCATTTCAGTGATGTTTGGAGTTGTTGATGTTTGCTAATATCTGATGTGATCCGCATTTGTGAGAGTGGACTGGTGTTCACGAAGGATAAAGGGGCTGGAGAAACTTAGTTCTATGTGTTAGCAAAGGATTGCCTCTCAGTTGGCTTACGCGTTCGCGAAGTAGGACCCACAAATGCGAAGAAGGATTTGGGGGCGGCAAAGCTATGCATCATAATGCGTTAGTCCAAACGCACTTGCGAAGATGGACTGGAGGGTCGGGGTGATTTGTACTATGCGTTCGTAGAGAGTGGGTCACGAATGTGATGAAGAATTTTGGTTAGTGGTATATGTTTTCCAGAAATTCAGAAATTACTCATTTTTCACTAGTTTGAGTTTTGGAACTCGGGAAGAGGCAATTTTGGAGATGGATTTCATCCATATTTTGAGGGTAAGTAATTTTTAGTTGATTTTAAATAGATATCATGAATCCATATGGATTTCTACACTCCAAACATGAAATTTTGACATGAACTTTAGGGTTTAGCCTACACTTAAAGAGAGTGTATTTTAGGGATTTGAGTATCGATTTTGACTCGGGCATTAGAATCTAATCATATATTTGGACTCGGCAGGTTATGTGTCATCGGATTTTGGTATTGGTTTTGGATTTCAGGCATACAAATTCGAGTTGACTTTTGTTGACTTTTTAGAGTTCTTCAAATATAGGAGTTTTATGATTGAGATTTCTTCCTATAGCATTATTTGACTTACTTCGTTGATGATTGGCTTGGATTTGTGTGATTGTATGGCTAGAGCGAGAATTCTACGCAATTTGTGATTGGAGGATAGCCTGGATGATGTAAGTATCTTGCCTAATCTAGTTGAGGGAACAACCCTTAGGAAATGACCTTATCTGTCTAATTGTAATGTGTGATTAGCTACGTAGATACGAGGTGACGAGCGTATATGTTAGTGCTATCTATGATATATGCGCCATAGTAGTCTTTAGGTTATACCATGCCTTGTTTTTGATACTATGCCTCCTAGTATCATGCTTATTATGTTTGTACGATTGCGTTAACCTCTTGAACATGATATTCATTGTTTTATGGCGTACCCGCCTAACCAGAGTTGTAATTGTACACTTTGTAGATGCATACATCTTAGATTGCTAGTTATCAGCCCACGAGTATATGATTTGATATTGAGTGATAGTATACATGTATATGCTTTATGTGTGATGGACTAGATTGGAAGCACATGAGTAGCCAGTGAGGGTTGAGTTGTATGCCACGTGAGTTGTCCGTACAGTGGTTATGATTATGGCAAGTGAGGTGTCCACACAGGGTGTGGATAAGAATTCATCCCCCTAGGGTCGTCCTCTTTGTTTCTCCTTGATAATGCACACGCGGATTATAGAAAACTAATCAGTGGTTGGATTTTGTGTATTTTCTCTATATACAAACTCGTTTGATGTATACATGATTTTTACGGTGTATCTTTTCTATATGCTATCTCTGGAATCTATACATTACCTTTATGCATATCTTCTCCATATGGCGCTCTACTTCGTGAAATGATTCACCATACATATCTTCTCCATATGTTAGTCTCCGTAACTAGACTTGCTAGTTCATGCATATCTTCCCTATATGTTGAGCTTTTGAACTGACACGATACTTGTTCATATCTTCTCTATATGCACCGATGGCTTTATCCGGACTTCACGCTTAGATTTCGGTAATGTTGCTGGCCCCATATATATATATGTTATTGAGATGTACAAGTTACATAAATTGAGTATCCCTGACTTGAAACCTCATAACTTCTTCACTGAGATTAGTCAGCATATTTACTGAGTATATGGAGTTGGTTGTACTTATATTACACTTCTGCACCTTGCATGTAGATCTTTGGAGTGGAGATGCTATGGATAACGAAGGCTAGCATCGAAGGTGTACCTCCTTTCTAGATATAATCTACCACAGATATAATCTACACTTCTGTTTATGTATATTCAAACAAATTTTGTGTTTATTCTTCATACCAAATTTGTGAATCTAAATCATAGTAGCTCCTGACTTGTACTACCAATCCCTGGGGTAATTGTATGGATTTATACCTTCTTATTTATTGTTATTGATTATCTTTCATTTGAGTTGTATTATTCAATGTCTGGCTTACCTAGTATGGCACCAGAATTCTGGGTCATGACACAAAACACAGAGAGGCAGTACACAGACTCAAATAATATTTGAATATAATTTAAGGACTCAAATATAAAAAAAAAGTCCGCTCACTCTCATAAAGAATTTCACATGAAAACAGAAGGTACCATAGGCTTGCCCTTCAATGAAATTTCTACTAATTTAGTCTGAAATAAAATAGGACTTATTCAAGGTTATAATGTAGGCTTCGGAACAGGTTAGAAAAATATTGATAATAGTGACTAAACTCCCCTAAGCATTTACAGAAACATTGTTTTTAGCGGTCTTTCTTTTTCTTGGCACTCCTCCCTTTTATACGTTCTGCCCAAAACCCAATCTTTCCTATTCCATTTATTGATATTCTTTTATTTTCTTGAAACAAGGGACACTTCTATTCTTTATATTTTTTGTTTCCTCGATTATTTCTTCTTTCCAAAATTATTTTTTTCTTCTTCTTTTCTTTTTTCCATTTCAACTTGCATCTCTCACTACAAGAACTTTTTCTTTTTCTTTTCATTTTCAAATGGCTTCCTTACACACCCTTACCAATTCACTACAATAACCTTAGCTATTCAGCTTATTGAGCAATTTATAAGTGCTCAAATAAATAGGATATTCAAAAGACAGATAATTCGGAACAAAAAGGTCAAGGCTTGTAACATGGCTACCAAATAAAAGGATATCAACAGGTTGACAAGGTCAATAAAAATAGGGTAGGCTAGAAAAGCTCAAACGAGTCAAGGAAGGCCTAAAATTATTTCTCAAACTAAGCAAAACCGTGATGGGAAAGTTGTAGACACAAATGCACTGTATGGAACTGCACGAAAATCACACCGCACAATGGCACATGACTCAATCAGGATAGTTACATTCCAACTCTTAATCAAAGCTAATAGCCACAATTTTAATGCATGAAGCACATCACTAAATATAAGAGTCAAGAAAATGAGCCTAAGCGTCACAAAACAAGCTATTTATTTTTCAAGGATCAAATAACTCTCCAAAACTCATGGGGAGAGTCATAATCCATATGCTCAAGCCTAATGAAGCCCGTATCAAACAAGTCACGAAGTGTGCTGAATTCAGCACGAGTCTTCATACCCTACACTACTCTAAAAATAAAAAGTATCTGATTCAAAATTTCATCCTTTGGAAAAGAACCGATATCCAAAGAAAAACGAGGGCCATTTTACCTAACTAAGAATAACTAAAAACAAAATAAATTTCTTTTTGAGTTTTTTTCAGTGGACTTTAATCCCTCAAGAAAGCTGCCAAAGAGATCTATCGTCGGGGAAAATCCATGATTTTTAATATTCTTCTCCTCGTCAATGTCTTCAATTTTTTTCCTCTCTTTTTTAATTACCTAGACAATCTCTCTACCCCACACTTAAAATTATGTATTGCCTTCAATGCATAAATAACAATAGGGTGAAAGAGACTCCCTAATAATTCAAAGGCCGAAACAATAACGGCTCACAGGATACTTAGACTTCTCCCAGGCATTGGTCTTGTGTGTGGACACCTCACACTTAGTTCCAGCCATCTGCTCGCTTTTGCACATGTCTAATGGGTTTGATTCCCTGCTCCTACTCCTACAAAACCAAAAATGATGCTACAAAAATAACAAAATAAAAACGAAATACATAAAATAATAAAAAAACAACAATGTTGGTTGCCACCCAACAAGCGCCTTAGTTATAGTCGTGGCACGACTATGCTACTTTGCTCAGATTGGATGGTTACGCTTCTTCCTCCTACGGTGGAGTTTAGCCTTTTTACACGATTAGGAAGATCTCCTCTTTCATCTCTGGGTCTTTTCTCAATCACCTTCACACACTCATCTTGCAATACCACCTCTTCTAACTCAGCTTTCTCCTATGGATCACTGCAATTCACATAAAGACTATGCTATATCCCCTTCGATTCCACCACAGTAGTCATGCACAAGTTCTCATAATGCTTAGGGAGCTTAAATGTCTTATACATATAAAAAGTGATATCATCATCATGTACTCTCATCTTTAGCTTTCTTTTCCTCATATCAATAATCACTCCACTAGTAGCTACGAACGGTCGCCCAAAAATAATGGGCACTTCGTCGTCTGCCTCGTAATCAAGAATAATAAAATTAGCAGGAAGATTAAACTTTTCCCACTTGAACTAGCACATCCTCAATAATTCCTTCTGGCATCACTAGCGACCTCTCTACCAACTATGAGAACACAAGATTTATTAGAAAAATTACTTACAGATAATATATCAGACTACCTTAGAACACATGATATAGAATATTTAGAATTTATTAATGAAACCATTAAAGAAATAAAAAGACTAATACCACTAAAAGAAGAATACTACAAAAAAGCCTTTCCTGGTTAGAATAAGAAATAAAATGAATTCCGCACCCGAAAATTTCAGACTACCTTAGAACACATGATATAGAATATTTAGAATTTATTAATGAAACCATTAAAGAAATAAAAAAACTAATACCACTAAAAGAAGAATACTACAAAAAAGCCTTCCCTGGTTAGAATAAAAAATAAAATGAATTCCGCACCCGAAAATTTCAGACTACCTTAGAACACATGATATAGAATATTTAGAATTTATTAATGAAACCATTAAGGAAATAAAAAGACTAATATCACTAAAAGAAGAATACTACAAAAAAGCCTTCCCTGGTTAGAATAAAAAATAAAATGAATTCCGTACCCGAAAATTGGTTAGGTGATTGTAGTAGGTATAAGGGCCCCCAATCCGAGTTGCTTGAACACAGATGATGGCATCAAATTTATACTAGCCCCTAAATCACACAGGGCTTTACCAACCACTTGATTCCCAATAGATAGGGGAATCGTGAAACCCAAGATCCCTCAACTTAGGAGGAACTTTACTTTGAACTGTAGAAGTGCACTCTTCAGTAAGTGCAGCTGTTTCAAACTTTGTAAGTTTGTCACAACCCGAAATTCCTCCAAAGGTTGTGATGGTGCTTATCCTGGCTTGCTAGGCAAGCCAACACAATCAAATCGTAAATCCAAACGCAGACTAGTCAACTATTAACGAAATGCTTAAATAAGATAAGAATCACAGGATACTTTCAAGTCTAATAATATCGATAACTATCTAGGTAAGGGTCTAAACACGACCACAACTGCCAATATTTTCCAAATCCGAATGTCACAATATCAGTTGCATCCAATGAGTGTATGAGAAATCATCTGAATACACTGTCCGTCTGAATTACAATAGATAGACAAAGGAGGAAAGTAGGGAGGGGGACTCCATATGCTAAGAATCGATCAAGTAGAGTAGCTCACTAAGAAGTCTCTATGGATCTACCTACTATCCAGGATGAAAACCACTGATACCAGTCTCAGAACCTGCACAAGATGTGCAAAAGCATCGTATGAGTATAAACAATGGTACCTAGTAAATATAACGTCTAGCCAAGAAGAAGTAGTGGAGAGGGATCGACTACAACACTCGCTAGCAGTCAAATAAACAAGTGAGAGAATAATCCAATAGGAAACTAAACATGATATTATCAACAAGTATAGAAAAAAAAAATACAACTCACATGGAATTTAGACATGCTTTTCCCATAATCGGAAGCAACTAAAATAACAGTTATCTTAATTCTCGTGTAAAACTGATACCAATAAATGATACTTACTTCAATTCATAGCATGATTCTAAACAAATATAAATTGGATGCTTGAGATCCTTTCCTCAACAATTCACTACACAATCCATGAGCCTGACACAGACCAATGATCCAACAAGCTACAAACGAATCGGGGGTTCCTACACTCACAGAGCTCAAGGTAACATGGTTAATCACCTGACTCTGGAGGGATGAATCCATAATCCAAAGTGTTGATTATTTTATAAATAATGATCATTAATCAACTGTTGCAGCGTGCAACCCAATCCAATTCATAAGATCATCAATCCAATAATCAGTATCAATATCTGCTCAAGTGCCCGAAATGCCATAATCCTGGACTTTTCCCAATAACTACTTTCAATCATGCAGATGTATAAGAAACGATATAATAAAGGGCACAATAAACGACAATAATGATGCGAAAAAAACGCTCAAATGGATAAGTGATAGCTATGGAAAATAGTATATCTCATTTTATCATAACGGCTCAATAAACTATTTAGCATGTTTCTAGATAAATCATATTATTTTCATGAGCTAATTAGGCCATAGAAAACATAGAAATTATGGAGCAATTAAAGCAAGTATATGACTATGAATTTACAATAAAGTCTGACATGACAATATAACCCTCATGTCAAATCGACAAGGCATAACCTTAATCATTTGTCTAAATTATGAATATGAATTATCGAGTAGTCAAAGAATCAATTTGAACATGGGCAGCAACTTCACATAATCAAATAAAGCATAATTCAAGTCAACAAATAGCGGATACAGTCCAAAACCTAGCTATGCATATAAGCATGTCCTCTCGAATATACTATCACGACCCAAACTGGAGAGCCATGACCGGCACCCGGGCCATACCTGCCGAGCACCAACGCACATTTTATCTAACCTTTCTTATTATCTATAAGGGTCAACGAGATCAATATAAATGGTAGACATGAATCCTAAACAACCAATAATGACAGATAATGGCATGAACATATATAATATAGGCCGGCAAGGCTGTCATGAAGCTATGTATAAGGTACGAGCTGACAAGCTTCCATGAGAGACTATACAACAAAAATCAGTCGACAAGGCAATCTATACTATACATGAGTCGACACCTATCTAGGAGCCTCTAAAGAAATATAAGTGCTGCAACATTGCCGAAATAGGGCCCCGACATACCCATAATGTCTATAACAAAAATGCATACCAAGACCATGGTAAGTCCGGAGAAGGGATCTCGCCAATAACCACTGAACTGGGCAGCCTACTATGGGGGGGGGGGGGG
>MCJB01048125.1:51844-68216 GCA_002018475.1 Nicotiana obtusifolia | reverse complement strand
AGCTTCCCCTGCCTATCTATCAGGACCTGCAGCACGACATGTAGCATCCACAAATAAAAGGGACGTCAGTACGAATAAAGTACTGAGCATGTAAGGCAGGAAAGCATAAGTAAGAACAGTAATGTAAATAGGGATAGAGAATATACAACCTGTAACATCTGGGTACTTCTGAGGGCTACTGAGATGAAATGCATGATATATATATATATATATATCTTTTAAAACATACGCCTCTGTAGAGTAAAATAGATACATATATATGATGCGTGCTGGACTCATTGGAATCACATTTTGAACCTTTCAGAGTGATGTAAGTTTGGTATCCTCCGTACATGTTATTAGGATTTTTGGTATCCTCCGTACACGTTATTAGGATTAACTCTTCATCATGAATCTTATAAGAATCAGGAAGTACCAACAACATTGAAAACACAAGAATAAGAGAGAAGTAACATCAACATCAATCGTTCCATAAGTAGGGAAACAATGTAGTACTGCTAGTTTCTAAGAGTGGAGCATCTTTGGAAGCTCGTTCATTACAATATGTACAATCGAAGTCATGCAAAAGAAGGAAAGGGATAGCCTCACATACCATATATATACTGCCCAACCTCAAGCTATGCAAATGCCACGACTCCTTAATCCACAATAAGAGAAATGACACTATCGTTATAGTTTAAGCGTCATAGCTATTATGTATCGACTGCAACCTATTTTACGATGAAATGGACAACACCTCCCCTATTTATATGAATTCTCACAAGTTAAAACTATCACCAAACAGTCAAAACAACATCAATAATAATCATATTGAACCTCCCAAAACAGTCCACCAACCAACAACATTACTAACAAGCCTTTCGATATATATATCTCATAAGTTCTAGCTTCAACGACTTAGCCGTAACTTAGATAATCTTAAATACATGTAGGGTAAGAGTTTCATTATCTTTTAACTGAAAAAAAACTCCAATATGACCTTAATTGACCACGAAATATCCCTCCAATGCTGCCACAAGAACAAGGAAGCGAAAGTAGCAATCAATTAGGGTTTTTCGGCACTAGAATCACTTTAGAAGACTTGAAATCACCTAGGGTTGACATTAAAAATTTGAGGGAGTATTTTAAAGAACATCGACCACTTAAAACAACCTCCCGCACGAGCTGGAACAACACAGAATTCAGCAACAACAAGAAGAACAAGAAACTTACTAGCGCCACGGGATTCCCGACACTTGATTTGTGTTGTTTGCCCTTTGTTTTAGTTCTGGATCATGAAAGAACCTTGAGAGAGTGTTTTAGGGTCCTAAGGTCTGAATATACTGAAAAATAATGACTTAAAACGGGGTTGAGGCATGTTATATATATCCATATGTCTTAACCTCCCATGTGGGCCCCATAGAGAGCTGCTTGGCGCAGTCTCGCAAAAATGCGAATATCTCTCTATTCCGAGATCGTATTGACGAACTGTTTAATGCATTGGAAACTAAACTCATAGATCACCAATTTAGTGGTTACATCACCCCGTAATTCTAAGTAAATTAGAATAAAAGCTTAGTAACATTTGACCTAAAGTTTAAGCAAAATTATGAATTTAAGTTGCGGCAACTTTTGTCGACTTTGTTTCATAACTCGTTTGAATTCAAGACTTATGATACAGATATTATATGATTTAAATACCTCAAAACACGACCTCTTGGGAATATTAAGAACCTTTAGTTTTACCTAAAAATACGGGTTACAACATCCTTGATTCGTTTAACTTCTAATACTTGTTAATCACTCTTATACACCATTGTATCGCTTAAGACCAATACGATTAATTTTTTATCATCTCAAAGATAATATCTTCTTAGATTTGTGTCGAATAACTTACAGCGTGATCTAACGTACGCGAATATGAGTTGTAACAGCCTCCCCCCCTTAGGAACATTCGTCCTCGAATGTAAGGGTTTATGGGGACTCTAACTAATCGAGGATTCCGACGGAAATTTCCGGCTGAGTTTCCCCTATTAAATGGACACAAGCCAAACTTGCAAGCAGTTAAACCCAACGTATGGCCTTACTAGGCTATTCAAAGCATTATGGACATGTACATTATCCGCATATCACCATTTTGTATTAAGAAAGAGTATTGCCAAGCAATTGCTTACCTCATAGAGCCGTTTCACCTTCTAATGCATCCTGCGTTCCTCCGGCATCCTTGTTATCTTCAATTTGGAACAGGTAAGGGAATTTAGACTTCATGTCCTCTTCTGCTTCCCATGTCATTTCTTCTGTATTCTTGTTCTTCCACAATACTTTGACGGAAGCTACATCCTTTGTTCTCTACTTGCGGACTTGTCAATCTAATATAGCTACTGGAACTTCTTCATATAGTAGATCCTCTATGATTTGTACATCTTTATAGGGACGGCCCAAGAAGGGTCTCCAATTTATTTCCTCAATATTGATACATGGAATACCGGGTGGAAAAATTCCAATTCGGATGGAAATTCTAACTCATAAGCAACTTGTCCAATTCGTCGAAGAATTTTGTACGGCCCGATATACTGCGGACTCAGCTTACCCTTCTTCTCAAAATGCATAACACCCTTCATCAGCGAGATCCTCAGGAAAACCTAATCACCAACCTCAAATTCCAGATCACGATGTCGGACATCGGAATAAGACTTTTGCCTGCTTTGTGCCGTCCTCAGTCGCTCTTGTATCACTTTCACCTTCTCAATGGCTTGGTGAATCAAATCTGGCTCATATAATTCTGTCTCACTGACTTTGAACCATCCAACAGGTGATCTACATCTCCTCCCGTACAGTGCCTCGTACGGGGCCATTTTAATACTGGAATGGTAGATATTATTGTAGGCAAATTCTATGAGTGTCAGATGGTCATCCCAATTCCCCTTGAAATCTATAACACATGATCGTAGCATATCTTCAAGTGTCTGAATGGTACGTTCATCCTATTCGTCAGTCTGCGGATGGAATGCAGTGTTGAGATTCACTTCTGTGCCTAAACCCTTCTGGAAAGACCTCCAAAAGTTAGCCATAAGTTGAGCTCCTCGATCTGATATAATAGATACCGGTAGACCATGAGCCTAACAATCTCCTTGATATACAACTTCGCATAATCTTCAGCCATGTAAGTTGTCTTAACTGGCAGAAAATGGGCACATTTTTAAGTCGATCAACTATCTCCTAGATAGAGTCAAACTTATGATAAGAGCGAGGTAATCCAATAGTGAAGTCCATATTAATCACCTCCCATTTCCATGTCGGAATCTCTATATTCTGAATCAATCCACCGGGTTTCTGATGCCCGATATTTACTTGTTGACAATTAGGACACTAGGCTACAAATTCTGCAATAGACTTCTTCATGTTATCCCACCAATACTACTCCTTAACATCATAATACATCTTTGTCAAGCCAGGATAGATGGAATATCGAGACTAATGAATCTCAATCATAATTTCTCTCGCAACCTTGACACATTAGGCACAAATAATCGGCTCTGGTATCTCAATATCCCATCTCCTCCGATCTCGAAAGCCGTAATTTTACACTGCTAAATGCTCTCTCTCAAATCGTACTAAGGTAGGATCTTCATTTTGCTATGCTTTTACCTCGGCTACCAACGATGATTCTGTTGTATTCTGTATAGTAACACCTCCGTCATCAGAGTCTAACAATCTAATTCTCATATTGGCTAGCTAATGAAGCTCTTTAGTCAACCCCTGTCTACCTGCCTCAATGTGTAGTAAGCTTCCTATTGACTTATGACTGAGAGTATCTGCCACAAAATTGGCTTTACCGGGATGGTACAATATCTCGACATTGTAATCTTTCGGTAATTTAGGCCACCTATGCTGCCTCAAATTCAAATCCTTATGCTTGAAGATGTATTGTAATCTCTTGTAATTTTATGTCAACATGGACGCCGTATAGGTAATGCCGCCATATCTTCAAAGCATATATTACTGCAGCCAATTCCAAATCATGAGTCGGGTAATTCTTTTCATGCTTCTTCAATTGTCTTGATGCATAAGCAATCACCTTCCCACGTTGCATCAATACGCTCCGCAAACCTATACCTGAGGCATCACAATATACCACATAACCTTCTATTCCTTCTAGGGGAATGAGCACTGGCGTGGATGTCAATCGATTCTTTAGCTCTTGAAAACTACGCTCACAAGCGTCAGACAACTGAAACTTGGTAGTTTTCCGTGTTAACTTAGTCAATGGTGCTGGTATAGAGGAAAACTCTTCTACAAACAGCCTATAATATTCTGCTAGCCCTAGGAAGCTACGGACTTCTGACAGTGTTGTAGGTCTTAGCAAATTCTTCACTGCATCGATCTTCTGAGTGTCAATAGTAATACCCTCGTCAGATATCACATGGCCAAGGAATGCTACCGAGTTTAGTCAGAATTTACATTTGGAGAGCTTAGCGTATAACTTACGATCCTGAAGGGTCTATAATACAATCCGCAAGTGGCCCGCATGTTTCGCCTCCAAACGAGAAAACACCAGAATATCATCAATGAAACGATGACAAACACATCAAGGTAGGGCCTGAATGCACTATTCACGAGATCCATAAAAGCTGCCGGGCCATTTGTTAGCCCGAATGACATGACCAAGAACTCAAAGCTCCCATATCTTGTCCGGAAGGCCATCTTTGGAATATCCTTCTCCTTAACCCTTCACCTGATGATGCCCTGAACGTAAGTCAATCTTGGAGAAATACTTGGCACCTTGGAGTTGGTCAAATAGGTCGTCAATCCTTGGATGTGGATACTTGTTCTTTATAGTAAAATTATTCAACTGTCGATAATCGATACACATCCTTAAGGACCCGTCTTTCTTCCGCACAAACAAGACTAGTACACCCCAAGGTGAAGTGCCGGGCCTAATGAAGCCCTTATCCAGCAAGTCCTTCAACTGCGCCTTCCTCCGTACACGTTATTAGGATTAACTCTTCATCATGAATCTTATAAGAATCAGGAAGTACCAACAACATTGATAACATAAGAATAAGAGAAGTAACATCAACATCAATCGTTCCATAAGAAGGGAAACAATGTAAGTAGTACTAGCTTCTAAGAGTGGACTATCTTTGGAAGCTCGTTCATTACATTATGTACAATCGGAGTGCAAAGGAAGAAAAGGAATAACCTCACATACCTTGTATATACTGCCCGATCTCAAGCTACGCAAATGCCACGACTCCTTAGTCTACAATAAGAGAAATGACACTATCGTTATCGTTTAAGTGTCGTAGCTATTATGTATCGACTGCAAGCTATTTTATGATGAAATGGAAAACACCTCCCTCTTTATATGACTTCCAAAAGTTAAAACTATCACCAAACAGTTCAAACAACATCAATAATAATCTTATTGAACCTCCCAAAATAGTCCACCAACCAACAACATTACTAACAAGCGTTTCGATATATATATATATCTCACAAGTTCTAGCTTCAACGACTTGGCCGTAACTTGGATAATCTTAAATAAATGTAGGGTCAGAGTTTCATTATCTTTAAACTGAAAGAACAACTCCAATATGACCTTAATTGACCATGAAATATCCCTCCAGTGCTGCCACAAGAACAAGGATGCGAAACTAGCAATCAATTAGGGTTTTTGGTACTATAATCACTTTAGAAGACTTGAAATCACCTAGGGTTGATATTAAAAACTTGAGGGAGTATTTTAATGGACATAGACCACATAAAAAAACCTCCCACACGAGATTGAGCAACACAGAAATCAGCAGCAACAAGAAGAACAAGAAACTTACTAGCGCCATGGGATTCTCGATACTTGATTTGAGTTGTTTGCCATTTGTTTCAGTCATGGATCATGAGAGAACCTTGGGAGAGTATTTTTAGGGTCCTAAGGTCTGAATATACTGAAAAAGAATGACATAAAATGGGGTTGAGGCGTGTTATATATATCCATATGTGTTAACCGCCCATGTGGGCCCCATAGAGAGTTGCTTGGCGCAGTCTCGCAAAAATGCAAATATCTGTCTACTATGAGATCGTATTGACAAACGGTTTAATGCGTTGGAAACTAGACTCGTAAATCTTCAATTTGGCTAGTGGATCACCACGTAACTGAAATTAATTTGGAGAAAAGCTTAGTAACATTTGACCTAAAGTTTAAGTAAAATTATGAACGTAAGTTGCGACAACTTTTGTCGGATTTTGTTTCATAACTCGTTTGACCTCAAGACTTATGATACGGATATTATATGATTCAAATACCTCCAACACTACGTCTTGGGAATATTAAGCACCTCTAGTCTTACCCAAAAATAGAGGTTACAACATCCTTGATATGTTTAACTTCTAATACTTGTTAACCACTCTAATACACCCTTGTATTGTTTAAGACCTATAGGATTAACTTCCTATTATCTCAATGATAATCTCTTCTATGATTTACGTCGACTAACTTACAGCGTGATCTAACTTATGCGAATATGGGTTGTAACATATACATGGATCCTAAATCATGAATCAATTAGCAACCAAGTCACCTATGGGAAAAATTTCCTCTTATAATGATTACAGTAGACTTACTTCCCCCCGACAACCTCTAACCAAGCAAAACTGCCTAACAGTCTAAATTCAACTCCGAATGACCCAAATATAGTAACAATAACTCAATAACATCAAATAAAACCATAGGAAACATCCCCAAACAATAAAGCTTCGATTTTTAAACCAATATGCAGAGTCACCCAAAATGTCAACCTGGGCTCGCACACCAAAACACGACAAAGCCCACAAATCCTTAACACACATTCCAACACGAGTCAAAATATACAAGTTCCATCCAAAATTGACTCCAAATCGGGGTTTAAATCTCTATTTTTCACTTTAATAAAGTTTTCCAAAACCCCCAACTGTTTCATCTTAGATTCACCAATCAAATGCCAAAATTAAATGCAGAATCATGAGGGCAGCCCGGTGCACAAATCATCCTGCGTTGGCGCAGGGTCAGGAGAAGGGCCGCACCACAAGGGGGTGTGATGTCGGCAGCCTACCTTGATGCAAATATTAATGGCTTATTCCACGGCTCAAACCCGTGACCTTTAGGTTACATGAAGATAACTTGACCGTTGCACCAAGGCTCCCCGTCAGAGGTAGAATCATGAATAATAATCAAATTTGAGCAAGAATGCTTAACCAATCTAAGTGGGTGAAACTTTCTTACAAAATCGCCTCAATCCAAGATCCGAATATCAAAACATGATGAAATGAGCTCCGAAAATGATAACTTATACTTCTACTAAGATATACACTCGCGAATATGACCCACGCCTCGGGCTTGCGAAGCAAAAAACTCACTGACTACAAAAATCTCCTTCGCGAGGCCAAAGGCTTACTACTCTTCGCGAACGCGCCCAAGAGCCTCGCGAACGCGAGACCTACTGCCCAGCACCACTTCATTATTTGCGAACGCAGCTTCCCCTCTACGAACGTGAAGAGCAAAACCCCCAGCTCTCAAATACTTTATCACTAATGCGACAGACTCCCGCGAATGCGAAGGACATCAAACGCCAACAAAAATCTGGTGTCCAAAAGTCATAAAGATGATCCGAAACAACCCAAGAATAGACCCGAGCCTCCTAAGACCCATCTAATCACACCAACAATTTCTAATACCTTATCCAAACTTTTTTGAATGCTCCAACACCACGTCTAACATTAAAACTAAGAATCTACAACCAAAACACATGTTAAGCTCCTCTTAAGTTTATCATATTCCAAACATCAAGCCAAGGGTCATTCAAACCTAACCAATCCGGATTAAGCCCAAACTTTGCACACAAGTTCCAAATGATATAATGGGACTATTTTTATTTTTAGAATGACAATCCGACTCTAATAGCCTCAAGTTCAACTCCGGGTCAAACCTATGAACCTTCCAAACCTTTAAATTTCTAACTTTTTCTAATTAGAGCCAAAACAACATCAGAACCTCCAAATCCAAATTCCGAGTAACACCTAAGTCTATATTTATAATACGAATCTATTGGAACATTCAAAACACCATTTAGAGGTCATTTACACAAAAGTCAAACCTCGGTCAACTCTTATAACATAAAGCTTTCAACCTTGGAACCAAGTGTTCCAATTCACTCCAAATCTCCCCTGAAACCAAACCAACTATCCCCAAAAATCACAAAAAAAAAAAAAGAAGCATACAGACAACATCAAGTAGGGGAATGACGCTCAAATAATGGCTGGTCGGGTCGTTACAATGTCTCTGCTTGTTTGCCACAATATCTTTGAGAGACTTAGCGTACTTAGACACTTCCTGTAATACTTCCACCAATAGCAAATTCACTTGCACTTGACTCAAAATATCTAAAAACTTCTTATATTTAGCATCATCTTTTTGATTCTGCAGTCTTTTTGGAAATAGAGGTAGTGCCATTGTAACAATCACTGGCATTGATCGTCCACTCTCCTTATCAATCTCCTGAACTAGCTTAGGAACCAATTCTCCATCAGGCCTAGCCTTATACTTCTTTTTTCATTGGAACTTCTTCTAATACTCTTCCATTTCACAGGGTAAATGTATTGACTTGAGCTTTAGGATTAGTCTTAGTATCACCAGGAAGTACCCCGATTGGCCTATTATTGTGGGCACTGGCAAGTTTCCCCATTTATCATTCCAGATTTTGAATAATAGTAGCCTGATCATGATTATCTACCATAATTTTCTTGAGCATCTCCTCAGTATTACGCGTCATATTAGTTGATAGAGAAACTTGTGGCAGCTAAAAATTTGGTGCTTGCCCTATTGTATGAGTCTTCTCTATGCTCCTTGTTTTCCTCCCTATGAGAAATTTGGGTGGTTCCTCTAGTTAGGATTATATGTAACAATCTAATCGGTCATTTTGAACTATAGCACTTTGTTCAGCGGTTTAATACCTTTAATAGCTTCATATTATGCATTATAACTTTATTTTATGGAGGTTAGTCTTTCGAGAGGTTTAGAGTTGATATGGGAGAGTAATTCTCAATTTAGAAGCCTTAACTTGGAAGATTTGAATTTTGATTAGATGAACTTGGAATCGGCATATGATATTTTTAATAGGTTTGTATGGTGATTCCGGACTTGAGCATATGTTCTAATTTGAATTTGGATGTTCCAAGAAGGTTTTGGCCATATTTGTTGAAAGTTGGCAATTTGGAGAACTGGAAAGTTCACAAGTTTTATCAGGAGTTGACTTTGATGGTATCGTGTTTAGATTGTTGTTCTGGAACTTGGAGTAGATTCATTTTGTCGATTAGAACTTGGGAGCAAAGTTTGGTTGGATCCCGGATTAGTTAGGCTTGAATTGGATTCTTGCTTGCAAGTTGGATGTTCTTGAAGTTAAGAGAATGATTATGATCTTTGATTATTGGTTTTAATCTTATTGTGGCATTTTGAGCCACTGGATACTTTTGGATAATGTATTTGGAGTTGTTGGTATTATCAGACAGATTCATGTGGGGCTAGAGTGTAATTCAGGATGATTTCGGACCATATTGGTTGAGTTTGTATTTTTTATTTTCTGGTGCATCTGATAATTTTCACAACCGCGGAAGGAGATTCACGATCACGTAGGATGTTTTGGTCTCTGGTGTTTTATGTATCACGTTTACATTAGAGGAATCGCATTCGCGGAGTGATGCGGGAGCTGGTTGTCATGTTCGCGGGTTTGGTTTCACGTTCGCAAAGTGTTGAGGGGAGGTCGGTCAGTAGAAGCTCGCATTTGTGGCTGGACACTCGCATTCGTGGAGTGCTGAGGCCAGTTGGCCTGCACATTCACGAAGCAGTGTCTGACGAATTGTGATTATATGAATCACGATAGGGATTGTGGTGCCACGGTCGTGATGAGTACTCCTGGGTAGAGTATATAAGTTGCCATTTTTGGGAGTTTACCCATTATTTCTTATTTTGGGCCCTAGACTCAGAAGAGGAGATTTTTAAGAGCAATTTCACTACTACATTGAAGTTAACTTATTTCCACTTGGATTTTGTTATATATATTTATTACCCGTGGTTTTCTACACCAAAAACTTAGATTTTTGAAAGGAAAATTTGGGGTATTGTCTACACTTTAAGAGAGTGTATTTTGGGCATTTGAGTACGGATTTAGGCTCGATTTTATAACTAATTACATGTTTGGACTTGGCACATTATGGGTCACTGGATTTTGGTTATTGTTTCAGATTTCAGGCACGTGGGTTTGGGTTGAATTGTTGACTTTTGGTAATTTCTTCAAAGATCAAAGCTTTAAGGGTTAGGTATGCTTCTATAGCATTGTTGACTTCCTAGGATGATGTTTGGCTTGGATTTTCATGATTGGAGGGCGACATCGAGGTTTTGACGCGATTCAAGGTTGAAGACTAGCTTAGATGATGTTGGTATCTTGTCAAACCTTGTGTGAGGGAATAACCCTTAGGATTTGGTCATTCGCCTAATTGCATTATGTGAAATGTGATATGTATGCTAAGTGACGAGCATGTACACGAGTGATATGTGTGGTTTAATGACCAGTTTAGACATTAGGCTTCTAAAGTGCCTTATTCCGATTGTATGCCTTGTATGATGCATGTTAAAGCCAGTGTATGTCTTCATGGACTTATCTCACATGCTAGAGATCATGTTTAGGTGTGATCTGTGGTTTTGATGTTATTTTGTATGATTTGAAGCCTCAGTAGGTCCGTGTTATGTTATGAGACTTCTTGGTATGTTCAGACAGGGTCCCGAGGAGTTCAGATGAGTTTCGGGGTGGTTTTGGATCAATTTGAGTGGCTTTGAGATGGCTAATGTTCTGGAATCTGTTGCCATTCGCAATTAGTATGTCGCATTCACATAGAAGGTTTTGGGTCCCTGGTGTTTTTTCATCACATTTGCGATGAAGATGACGTGTTCGCGAAGCTTTGTCGGTCAGGCGGGTTTTGGCCATTGCGTTCGCGTGAACAGCGACACGTTTGCAAAGGCTTGGTTTGCGTGGTCTACGCGTTCACGAGGAGACATCGCATTCGCGATGCGTAGTTGGGCTGGAGGTAGATTTTACTTCGTGATTACGAAGGTACAACTATGATCTCGTAAGGTACCATAGGGCAGTGAATATAAGTTGTCATTTTTGGAGTTTGAGCTCATTTTATCATGCTTTGAGATTATGAGCTCTACTTGAGGCGATTTTTACCACTTGTATTGGTTTAAGTGTTCTTGACTTGGATATGATTATTTTTCATGATTCCATCCTTGATTTTGGAATTTGATTAATGAATCTAAAAGAGAAATTGGGGGTTTTTGGAAAACCTTTTCTAAAGTTAATAACTAGAGTCAGATTTGGATTAAACTTATATGGTTGGACTTATATTTTAATGGGTTATTGAAATTTGTGATTTTTTTTGGGTTCCGGGTTGCGCGTCGGTGTCACGACCCAAAATCCCAACCCGATCGTGATGGCGCCTCTCATGAAGACAAGGCCAGCCAAAGCAACTAAACTTCGCTCAAACAGTTAAATAATACGAAAACAATACAAGTATGGTTAAATAACAGTATTTTGCGGAATAATATAGTAAACCATCCCGACAACAGCCCTCAGATCGGGGTGTCACAAAGTCATGAGCCACTAATGAAATCCTAATAACAAAATAACTATTACAATATCTTTGGCACAATTGTTTGAAGAAAGTGGGAACAACAAAATAAAAGAGATACGGGGCTGCGGATGCCAACAGCTACCTCGTAACCTCCAAATCACCGCCCTGGCAGTAGTAGTCAATGCCTCGGAGCGGAACCGTTAGCGCCTGAATCTGCACACATGGTGCAGGGAGTAATGTGAGTACTTCCAACTCAGTGAGTAATACACATAAATAATGACTGAAAGTAAGAAAACACATAATGCACAAGGCAATCCATAATGAAGTAATGATACATCAGTGAAATAGTAAACCAGTGTGAATTCAAGTAGAAACTCCTTTCAACAGGTAAAACATGTGCATCTTTCAAGTAAATAACGTGAAGTAAAAGAAAGCACTTTAAAACTGCCCCTCGGGCTCAATATCATTTAAAAACAGTAAAATCTCCCCAGCTCTGGTTACCAGTTGTCATTATTACCAACTGTAACATCCTTTGGTTCAGTATCATTTAAAATAGTAAAATCTTTCAAACTCCGGTTACCAGTTGTCATTGTTACCAACTGTAAATCTATCAAACTCCGGTTACCAGTTGTCATTGTCAACAACTGTAACCTACAGTTGTCATTGTTACCAACTGCATTATCTCTGGTTACCGGTTGTCATTGTTACCAACCGTAACCTACAGTTGTCATTGTTACCAACTGTATTATCTACCCATCTCCGGTCATCAGTTGTCATTGTTACCAACTGTAATTATCATAATGGGTACCCTGCGCTCACTATGGGTGGTTCAGACTACGGGAGGGGCTTCTTACGGCCCAAGCGCTATATCATATCTCGTGGCGGCGTGCCACCCGATCCATTTCAAAATCATGTGAAAACGTCATTTAGTTTTCAAAACTGAGTTCAAATAATGATTCAAATCATTAACAAATACCCCCGAAGGGTTTACATAACCGGTGTGAAGCCCAAATATGATTTCAGTAAACAGTGATAAATTACCCCTGAAGGGTTCACATAACCGGCACGAAGCCCAAATATGGCTAGAAGCCCAAATCATTATATTATCAAATCAGTTCCAGTCAAATAGGTAGTAAAAATCATCAATCGGGATGGACTAAGTCATAATCCCCAGTAGTAAACAACCCCACGCTCATCATCGAGCGTGTGCCTTACTTCAATATAGCACTACGATGAGCAATCCGGGGTTTCAAACCCTCAGAGCATCATTTACATTCATTACTCACCTCAAACTGGCTAAATCCTTAGCCCGCGACGCCTTTGCCCTTTGAATTGGCCTCTACGTGCGTCGAATCTATACAAATTCAGAACAATTACGTCACAATATGTTGAGGGAATAAAACCCAAGCAAAAACAATCGAATTTACTAAGAAATCCCGAAATTAGCAAAACCCGAGCCCCGGGCCCACGTCTCGAAATTCAGTACTTTTCACCCCAACGGGTTCCTTATCTTCTCATGAGTTTAACCATATAAAATTTTCCGAATTCCGAGATCGGATTGGCTTTCAAATCTTAAATTTTCGTTCTTGGAAGATTTGAAAAAAAATTCTGATTTTTCTTCCATAAATTCATAGATTCATGATGTAAATGAGTATGGAATCATGATTTTTGAAGGATTTATGATAAAGAACACTTACCCTGATGTTTTCCTTGAAAATTGCCTCAAAAATCGCCTCAATCCGACCTCCCTAGCCCCAAATATGTTAAAATGGCCAAAATGGCCAATACCCCCGCTTATAGACCCTTTCTGCCTCAGTTTGCGACCTCCTTGTCAATTCTGCGATTCGCAAAGCTGATCCGCAGTCAATCCGCGATCGCGGATTTGACAATTCTGCAAACTTTTTCCTTGACACGAAAATAGGCATAACTTTCTCATACGATGTCCGAATTGGACGATTCTTTTTGCTATGGCTCCGAAATTTTGACACGGATCTAATGCTTCAATCCAACTGAATTTGGAGTCCGTTTTCATAATATTATACCACTTATTCTTGAAGATAGGACATCGGCACATTCTTGAAATGCCAAAGTTAAGCTCCATCAACCATCCGAAATCTATTCGAGGCCCTCGGGACTTCAACCAAATACGCCAACATGTCCTATAACATTATTCAAACTTGTTCCAACCTTCGGAACGTTCAAATCAACATCATAACATCAAATTCGCATCGGATTCAAGCCTAAGGATCTCAAAATCTTCTAAATCGCTCTTTTGATCTAAACCCGACCAAACCACGTCCGAATGACCTGAAATTTTGCACACAATTCATAAATCACATATCGAAGCTACAGCAACTTTCAGAATTCCATTCCGACCCTCGGATCAAAATCTCGCCTATCAACAGTAAATCGCCAAATTCTAACTTTACCAATTCAAGCCTAATTCTACACAGAACCTCCAAAACTATTTCCGATCACACTCATAAGTCATAAATCATCTCCTGAAACTAACCGAATCATCGGAATTCACATCCGAGCCTTCTAACTCATAAGTCAACATACAGTTGACTTTTACAACTTAAGCCTCCTTGAAAGAGACTAAATGTCTCATTTCTTACCGACTTCACTCCGATGTAACTTACTCAATTAATTTACATGAAACACTGATAACAAGGCATAATGATGCAGATATTGGGGAAGACGGAGTAGTAACCCATGAGACGATTTACCGGGTCGTCACATTCTCGCCCTCTTAAACAAACGTTCGTCCTCGAACGGGTCAAGAGACATACCTGAAGTTTCAAATAGATGAGGATATATGCTCTGCATCTCCCGCTCGGTTTCCCAGGTAGCCTCTTCCACAGTCCGACCTCTCCATTGGACTTTCACCGAAGCTATCTCCTTGGACCTCAACTTCCGAACCTGACGATCCAAAATTGCCGCTGGCTCCACCTGATAGGTCAAATTGTCATCCAACTGAATCGTGCTGAAGTCCAGAATGTGAGATGGGTCCCCAATATACTTTCGGAGCATAGAAACATGAAACACTGGGTGTACACTCGACAGACTGGGTGGCAAAGCAAGCTCATACGCCACCTCCCCAACTCGCCGAAGTACTTCAAACGGCCCAATGAACCGAGGACTCAATTTCCCTTTCTTCCCGAATCTCATAACACCTTTCATGGGCGAAACCTTTAGCAAGACCTTTTCTCCAACCATGCAAGACACATCTCGAACCTTTCTATCGGCATAACTCTTTTGCCTCGACTGTGCTGTACGAAGCCTCTCCTGGATTACCTTCACCTTTTCTAGAGCATCCTGAACCAAGTCAGTCCCCAATAGCCTAGCTTCGCTGGGCTCAAACCAACCAACCAGAGATCTACAGCGTCTCCCATATAGAGCTTCATACGGGTCCATCTGAATACTTGACTGATAGCTGTTATTATAAGCGAATTCTGCAAGAGGCAGAAACTCATCCCATGAATCTATGAAATCAATAGCACATGCACGCAACATGTCCTCCAGTATCTGAATGGTACGTTCGGACTGCCCATCCGTCTGAGGATGGAATGCTGTGCTCAATTCCACCTGAGTGCCCAACTCCCTCTGCACGGCTTTCCAGAACTGCGAGGTGAACTGAGTACCTCAATCTGAAATGATAGAAACTGGAACACCATGCAGCCGAACAATCTCTCGGATGTAAATCCTTGCCAACCGTTCTGAAGAATAGGTAGTACACACAGGAATGAAGTGTGCGAACTTGGTCAGCCGATCCACAATCACCCAAATAGCGTCGAACTTCTTCAAAGTCTGTGGGAGTCCAACAACAAAGTCCATAGTGATCGGCTCCGATTTCCGCTCGGGAATAGCTATCTGCTGAAGCAAACCACCCAGTCTCTGATGTTCATATTTCACTTGCTGACAGTTGAGACACCGGGCTATGAATCCCACAATATCCTTCTTCATCCTTCTCCACCAATAATGTTGCTTCAAATCCTGGTACATCTTTGCGGCACCCAGATGAATAGAATACCGTGAGCTATAGGCCTCCTCCAGAATCAACTCCCGTAGCCCATCCACATTGGGCACACAAATCCGGTCCTGCATCCTCAACACTCCATCGTCGCCGATGGTCACATCTTTTGCATCATTATGCTGGACTCTGTCCTTAAGGACAAGCAAATGGGGATCGTCATACTGACGTTCCCTTATGCGATCGTATAACGAAGACCGAGAAACCACGCAAGCCAACACCCGGTTAGATTCCGAGATGTCTAATCTCACCAGCCTATTAGCCAAGGTCTGGACATCAACTGCGAGAGGTCTCTCTCCAGCTAGAATGCATGCCAAACTCCCCATACTCACTGCCTTTCGGCTTAAAGCATCGGCCACCACATTGGCCTTTCCCGGATGGTATAGTATAGTAATATCGTAATCTTTGAGCAATTCTAGCCATCTCCGCTGCCTCAGATTAAGATCTTTTTGCTTGAACAAATGTTGAAGGTTACAATGATCAGTGAACACTTCACAAGATACGCCGTATAAGTAATACCTCCAAATCTTTAAAGCATGAACTATGGCAGCAAGTTCCAAATCATGCACGGGATAGTTCTTCTCATGAGGCTTCAACTGACGAGAAGCATAAGCAATAACTCTACCCTCCTGCATTAATACACAACCTATACCAATTCTCGAGGCATCACAATATATGGTATACGAACATGAGGCTGATGGT
>MCJB01048125.1:26398-49968 GCA_002018475.1 Nicotiana obtusifolia | reverse complement strand
TGGTCATAAGAATACGGAGATGATAGTTAAGGCCATCCACAAACCTCCTGATCTTTTCACGATCAGTCGAAACCATCCAGACAGCATGTCGAGCCAACTCAGAAAATCTTGACTCATATTGCGACACCGTCATATCCTCCTGTCGCAGCCACTCAAACTGTCTGTGCAGCTCCTCTCTGCGGGACTGCGACTCATACTTCTCCAAGAAAAGAGAGGAGAACTGTTGCCAAGTAAGGGGCGCTGCATCAACCGGCCTACGTCTCTCATAAGCCTCCCACCAATTAAAGGCAGCTCCCATGAATTGAAATGTGGTAAATGCCACACCACTAGACTCAAGAATGCCGGCTGTCCGGAGCATTCGCTGACACTTGTCAGGAAAACCTTGGGCATCCTCGCCCTCAGCACCACTGTATGACGGAGGCTGGAGTCTGCCAAACCTCTCAAGACGACGCTGCTCATCGTCCGGCATAACTGGTACTATGAATTCCTGAGCTGGTGCAACTGGCTGGGCTTGAGGTGCCCTCGGCATCTGTAGTCCCTGGACTACCTGCTCAGGTGTACGCGCAATTGGAGTCTGATTGCCTCCCCCCGGCCTGAGAAGTAGTTGCAGCTGTAGTGGCTGAAACCGCCTGAGCTAGGTCAGTGCAAACAGTTAAGATCTGAGCCAAGGTCTCCTGAAGACCTGGAATAGCTGTAGGCACAGCTGGTGCCTGAACTGGGGCTGCTGGAGCCTGTTCCTGAGCTGGGGCAGATGGTGGATCAACAGATGCTGCCCTCGCTGCTCTGCCTCTACCACGACCATGACCGCGTCCACGGCCTCTGGTGGCCTCAGTGGTTGGTATTGGTGGTCGTCCACCTCGTCCAATAGTTCGTGGCCTCACCATATGTGAGAGAACAGGATAGCAATAGTCTTAGTACTCAGATCAACAAGTTCGCAAGATAAGGATTTCAAGAATATGGAATTTTCCTAAAAAGGTTCTGCAGCCTCTCGAAGATAAGTACAGACGTCTCCGTACCGATCCGTGAGACTCTACTAAACCCGCTCATGACTCGTGAGACCTATGTAACCTAGGCTCTGATACCAACTTTGTCACGACCCAAAATCCCAACCCGGTCGTGATGGCGCCTCTCATGAAGACAAGGCGAGTCAATCCAACTAGACTTCGCTCAAACAGTTAAACAATACGAAAACAATACAAGTATGGTTAAATAACAGTATTTTGTGAAATAATATAGTAAACCATCCCGACAACAGCCCTCAGATCGGGGTGTCACAAAGTCATTAGCCACTAATGAAATCTTAATAACAAAATAACTATTACAATATCTTCGGCACAATTGTTTGAAGAAATTAGGAACAACAAAATAAAAAAGATACGGGGCTGCGGACGCTAACAGCTACCTCGTAACCTCCGAATCACCGCCCTGGCAGTAGTCGTCAATGCCTCGGAGCGGAACCGTTAGCGCCTGAATCTGCACACATGGTGCAGGGAGTAATGTGAGTACTTTCAACTCAGTGAGTAATACACATAAATAATGACTGAAAGTAAGAAAACACATAATGCACAAGGCAATCCATAATGAAGTAATGAAACATCAGTGAAATAGTAAACCAGTGTGAATTCAAGTAGAAACTCATTTCAACAGGTAAAACATGTGCATCTTTCAAGTAAATAACGTGAAGTAAAAGAAAGCACTTTAAAACTGCCCCTCGGGCTCAATATCATTTAAAAACAGTAAAATCTCCCAAGCTCTGGTTACCAGTTGTCATTGTTACCAACTGTAACATCCCTGGGTTCAGTATCATTTAAAATAGTAAAATCTTTCAAACTCCGGTTATCAGTTATCATTCTTACCAACTGTAACCTACAGTTGTCATTGTTACCAACTGTAAATCTATCAAACTCCGGTTACCAGTTGTCATTGTTACCAACTGTAACCTATAGTTGTCATTGTTACCAACTGCATTATCTCTGTTTACCGGTTGTCACTGTTACCAACCGTAACCTACAGTTGTCATTGTTACCAACTGTATTATCTACCCATCTCCGGTTATCAGTTGTCATTGTTACCAACTGTAACCTACAGTTGTCATTGTTACCAACTGTAATTATCATAATGGGTACCCTGGGCTCACTCTGGGAGGTTCTGACTCCGAGAGGGGCTTCTTACGGCCCAAGCGCTATATCATATCTCGTGGCGGCGTGCCACCCGATCCCATTTACATCATATCCGTGGCGGCGTGCCACCCGATCCATTTCAAAATCATGTGAAAACATCATTTAGTTTTCAAAACTGAGTTCAAATAATGATTCAAATCATTAACAAATACCCCCGAAGGTTTACATAACCGGCATGAAGCCCAAATATGATTTCAGTAAACAGTGATAAATTACCCCTGAAGAGTTCACATAACCGGCACGAAGCCCAAATATGGCTACAAGCCCAAATCATTATATTATCAAATCAGTTCCAGTCAAATAGGTAGTAAAAATCATCAATCGGGACGGACTAAGTCACAATCCCCAGTAGTAAACGACCCCACGCTCATCATCGAGCGTGTGCCTTACTTCAATATAGCACTACGATGTGCAATCCGGGGTTTCAAACCCTCAGAGCATCACTTACAATCATTACTCACCTCAAACCGGCTAAATCGTTAGCCCGCGACGCCTTTGCCCTTTGAATTGGTCTCTACGTGCGTCGAATCTATCCAAATTCGGAACAATTATGTCACAATATGTTGAGGGAATAAAAGCCAAGCAAAAACAATCGAATTTACTAAGAAATCCCGAAATTAGCAAAACCCGAGCCCCGGGCCCACGTCTCGAAATTCAGTACTTTTCACCCCAACGGGTTCCTTATCTTCTCACGAGTTTAACCAGATAAAATTTGTCAAACTCCGACATCGGATTGGCTTTCAAATCTTAAATTTTCGTTCTTGGAAGATTTGAAAAAAAATTCTAATTTTTCTTCCATAAATTCATGGATTCATGATATAAATGAGTATGGAATCATGATCTATGAAAGATTTATGATAAAGAACACTTACCCCGATGTTTTCCTTGAAAATCGCCTCAAAAATCGGCTCAATCCGACCTCCCTAGCCCCAAATATGTTAAAATGGCCAAAATGGCCAATACCCCCGCTTATAGACCCTTTCTACCTCAGTTTGAGACCTCCTTGTACATTATGCGGTTCGCAGAGCTGATCCGCGGTCAATCCGCGATCACGGATTTGACAATTCTGCAGACTTTTCCCTTGACACGAAAATAGGCATAACTTTCTCATACGATGTCCGAATTGGACGATTCTTTTTGCTATGGCTCCGAAATTTCGATACGGATATAATGCTTCAATCCAAACTGAATTTTGAGTCCATTTTAATAATATTATACCACTTATTCTTGAAGATAGGACATCGGCACATTCTTGAAATGCCAAAGTTAAGCTCCATCAACCATCCGAAATCCATTCGAGGCCCTCGGGACTTCAACCAAACACGCCAATATGTCCCATAACATTATTCAAACTTGTTCCAACCTTCGGAACGTTCAAATCAACATCATAACATCAAATTCGCATCGGATTCAAGCCTAAGGATCTCAAAATCTTCTAAATCGCTCTTTTGATCTAAACCTGACCAAACCACGTCCGAATGAACTGGAATTTTGCACACAAGTCATAAATCACATATCGAAGCTACAGCAACTTTAGGAATTCCATTCCAACCCTCGGATCAAAATATCGCCTATCAACCGGAAATTGCCAAATTTTAACTTTACCAATTCAAGCCTAATTCTATACGGAACCTCCAAAACTAATTCCGATCACACTCATAAGTCATAAATCATCTCCCGAAACTAACCGAATCATCAGAATTCACATCCGAGCCTTCTAACTCATAAGTCAACATACAGTTGACTTTTACAACTTAAGCATCCTTGAAAGAGACTAAATTTCTCATTTCACTCCGATGTAACTTACTCAGTTAATTTACATGAAACACTGATAACAAGGCATAATGATACAGATATTGGGGAAGACGGAGTAGTAACCCATGAGACGATTTACCGGGTCGTCACAGTCGGGGTTGGCTTTTTTGTTGACTTTGAAATTTGATTAAAGATTCGACCTTTATCATTGGGTTTGATTCCTATGTCATTATTTGATGTTATTGAGTTGTTATTTGGCTAGATTTGAGCCGTTCGGTGGTCAATTTGCATGGGAAGGCATTTTTAGAGTATTGATTTAGCTTGTTTAAGGTAATTGTCTTGCCTAGCTTTTTTTGAGGAAATTTTTCCTACTAATTGATATTGTTTGCTACATGCGGGGGTGATGTATATATGAGGTGATAAGCATATATACATGTGCCATTGGTATTTATGCTCGGGGTAGATTCTAGCTTACTCTATGACTTGTTTGGTTGTGTATTTTACTTGATTCTATGTATTATTAAATTCATTGACTAAGTGAGCATAATACACCATGATAGATTCAATGTTAAGGTTATTGGTGCCTTGGTTTTATGCTAAACTATCCTCGAAGGTAGATACACGTATGTTATTAACACACATACATACTTGTTCTTATAGTGTGTCTTGATTGGGACGTGTGTACTCTGTGACAATTATGTGATTCTCTGTATGTCTACTTGAACTTTGTTGTTATAATTGATCTAGCCATAGTTATGCCTTATCTGTATTTTTATTGTTACATGCCCTTGTGCACTTTATTAATGAGTTATGAGGATATACCTCTTGATGATAAATTAGTATCTTGGATTGTTGCGATTATGCCACTTATGGACATGTTGAGCGGATTGATTGTTATGATATTATGGCATGTGGCCTTTGCCAAGAGATTGTGCTTTATATTGTGGCACGAGGTCTTTGCCGTGCGATTGTGATTTATATAATTAGAGATGTCAGCACGAGTTCTTTGTAGTGCGATTGTGTTTATTGTTGTGCGCATGGGGAAAAATATGGGTGGTGTTTTCTCGAACTGCCCACGTGGCAAAATAGGGGTGGCAATATGCGCGTGTGGCAAAATAAGGGAGGCATTTCATTGTTATGTACACATGCGGCGAAATAAGGGTGTCAATGTGGGGATGTTATGTGTTGGCCTGGGGGAGATTATATTGATTATGTTTGGTTGTTGCGTTGTTTCTGACATGCTAATTCATGCCTCTGTTATTATTTGATGATTGGATTGTCAAAATGAGTTTACCTACGTGTAGTTGATATCTCTTCTTTTGTTGAGTTATTGGTAGCATATCGGATTGTCATAATAAGAAAGTTGCCATCGAGCATTGTCTATTATTGATTCTTGAAAGTTTCTCTTGAACATTTTATTTGGCATTTGATATGGAATCGGATCATGTTGGACACGGATTTACATTCATGTATGAGTATTGAACACATAAATTATGTGGTACATACCTCTTTGTGAGTGGGGGTTGGTGCAAGTTGTATTTGCTGAACATGACTAATTGGAAGAGTTTGTTCATTACCTTGTCCCAATTGTGTAATTTTACTGTTGATATTCTTTATTCTTTGATTGTCTTTCTGTCTTATTTTCTCTGTATTATTCATGTTATCGAGCTGCTCAGGTTCTGCAAAGTAAGCATCCTTTGACTTAAAAATCTCGTCACTACTTCTCTGAGGTTAGTCAAGATACTGGGGTCGGTTGTACTCATACTATACTTTTGCACCTTGCGTGCATATACTGGAGCTTAATACATGTGAAGAAGGAGTTTTACATTGGAGACGTACCAGCCTATCGAATTCATGCTACCTTTTTTTCATGGCAGCTTAGAAATTCACTTCTATTTATTTAACTTTCTAACAAATGTTGTATTTATTACTCACATTAGTTTTCTAAATACAAATCGTAGTGGCTCATGACTTGTACTACCAGTTCTTGGGATAGTTATATTAAATTATTTTACAATCTTATTTGTAATATTGATGATTTCTCATTGTAATAGTAACTTATACAGCTTGCCTTACCTATCCTGTTGGGTTTAGGTTCCATCACGACATTGGTTGTGATTTTGGGTCGTGACATCTCATTTTCGAGTTACGTGGGGAGGGGTCTCTTGTCTCGATTTACTCCTCACACTAGCTTCCTGAGTATTGGAGGCTTGGAATTTCCAGCTGGAATATCTTTACTGTCTCTTCTCTACGATTGGTTCTTACATTTCATTCAAGAGTAATCACATATCTGTGAATCTGAATAACTACAATCTTATTCACTTCAATCCTTATTGCCATAAGCCTTCTGCCTTTCTGTCAATAAGTGAAACACATTTTCTCATCGATAGTTCATCATATCATTCAATACGCACTCGCTAACTATTCTCACGTTTCTTACAACCATCCTTCAAATGTCCTGAAAACTATCATCATCACTTGTTCCCAATAAGCTATTCTCGTCTAGAAGGTGTTTGAAATTATAACATGTCTCTTAATGACTCCGAAGGTCCTATAAGCCTAATGCCTATAGCATAATTTAGCTTACTAGAAACAATACATGTAACCCTCAACGAGAAGTGGTAGTACGACTCCTTTACATTGGGACGAAGCGCCTAGGTCACCTCCTACTACTGCTTGGGTGATCTAATCCTTATAAATGACTTAGGATCACCACTCTGGGTACGTCACCTTACATAATCTTCTTAAACGTATTGATGGTCACACAGAAGTCGTCGCATGATCTATTGTAGTAACCTAATTCCCCTTAATGATATTCTGGGACCATCTCCCAATTCATCTTACGCAAGATGCTTCAATTTGGGTCGTGCATACGCAGCATATTCCTTCCATTTTTCTCTAATTGATGAAGGCCATCGTGAAACAGGTAGATTTTCATGGATTGTTGAATATTCTACTGATGCCTTCCGCACCCTATCCTTTAAACTTATCTTCAACTTATAATTCTGGCGCAAACCTGGACTTTCTTACAACTGTTGAGGTAACGTGATATTGTAGGTCCGGGAACTATCTAGCATAATTATTTGGGAGGTGAAACAGATTGTATAGCTATCACCATATCAGGTGAGGGCTCCAAATCTTATCAACAACTATGATCCGGACTATTGTTTGGACTTGAAGTTCCATTTTGGTTTCTACTTTCATATCCATAACTTATGCCCATTAGACTATCCAAACCCCATAGTGATACTAGCCGACTCCTAAATGTGAGGTGCCAACACTACAGAATATGAAATAGGTTGATACAAAGATTGTAAGAAGTACATGCCTCGGCACAGAAACAATTAACATACCTGCACCCATCAGATCACCTCAAATAGCACAGGAGCTCGAGGATCCATGTCCACTCCTGTCCCTATCTCTGTGGACAAACCTGGGACATCTCCAAATCTTGTGACCTTTGCTCCCACAACAAAAACAACCCTCTTTACTTCTCGCGACACGATATGACATGCGCTCGGCCACACTGACTATAAAATGGCTGGGGTGGCCTCACTCGACCTGTACCACTCTAACCAAGGAATACTGATGCCTTTGAACCCTTCTAGGCCTTACTATCACGCCTCGACCTTGGAGAGTGCGATCGGTGCTCAACCGAGATATACCAATCGAGCAAGCCTACTTGATGCTTTCTACCCGACCTTACCCATGAATAATGCAAAGATGAATATCAGGAGTTAGACAACAAAAGAGTAACATGTACAACGTCAATTTTATTTCTTTTAGAAACCCCATTTACAATTCCCAAAATACATTATACATTTGTAGTTTATAAGTGGAAACATGTGTTAAAAGTACAAAATTTCTAGTTTGACTCTCCCAAATTAAAATACAACCCACACTGTGTCTAGGGAGCCTCTAATTAATACAAAAACATTATATGATAGTCCCGGCGACAAAACCTTGGCTATACCTCAAATCACTATACACAAGAAACAAAAGACGCAAGACCCCGATATGAAGTGGGGCTCACCAAGTCAGCTGAGAAGAGGGTGTACCGCTATCACTGATCGGTGTCGCCTGCTGTGGAACCACCTGCATCCATTAAAGATGCAGTGTCACCGGATAAAGGGACGCTAGTGCACATGGAATAGTACTAGTATGTAAAGCTAACACCCTCTCAAAGAACGGAGTAACAGTACAAAAGGAGAGAAACATGAGATCAATGAGAAAACCAAATTATAATAAGATACCAAGTCAAGTGTGAGGTAAATCTTCTAGTAAAAATCAATGTTTTAGTTTGTGAGATATTTAGCACCGATACACCACCGTGCTTGTAGTAGGGAGTACGATCTTTGCCAGATTGGCTAAGCCATCTCACCCCAAAGTATGAGTCTTAACATAGAAACACCACACTACCATGTGCGCGGCATGGCGTCCGATCTCTGCCCAATCATCTAAGCCTTCTCACCACAATGCTGTGTGGGTCGACATGGTCCATGCGAGCTCTCAAATCAACTCTTCCCAACAAAGGAGAATAATCTAAAAATAATATAATGGGAATTTATCCGTCAATCAATCCCTACACCGGCACGTGTAGTTTCAGGCTTGGGTATTTATGACCCATCCTTCCTCGGTGGCCTAACGATACTCCCAAGACCAATTATCATAAAAAGGATCATATACTTTTCATAGCCTTTCAAACTTTCCTTCATTTCCGGTGGCAATCTTGGCCTCATATGTAAATGATCATTCTTGGCACGACGGCCGCATTTCACAATTTATACTCTCATTCTTTCATTACCTCATCTTAAAACATTTAAGGATATTTGAAACATTGTGAAAAATCATATCTTCAGTTAATAGGCATGTAAGAATTCCAAACACATTGGGGATAAGCATAAAGTAGGAGAATAGCATTGTACAATCGAAATGTGAATCAAACTATAGGCATTTGGACCAGCTAACCATAGAAGCAGACAATAATGACAGAAATAGGAACTGGATCAAACCATAATCGAAGTTTACGAGAATATTGAGGAATTCGATTCTATGGAAAGATTTTAGCCAACATACCTCACTTGAGCTTCCCTTAGGTTACTACAACGTTCCGAAATTTCTAGCGACTTCAATCTAGTGGAGATATGAAACAATTGACCCATAATTAGAAAATGGTTCATGTGTTCAGTTTATTTAGGCATTTTATCAAGCGCTAGGTGTTCAATTTGACTACAAGGTTTTCGTGGTGGAATTCCTTCATCCGACAACCAATCCCCACACAAAAAGCTCACACATATTAGTTAAACAACCTCCCTACCATCTCCATTGGAACATTCATGCACAATTAACCAACTCCTACGCTGAAGAACCATATTTCCCTTGACCTATAATCAGCCCAAATTTCGAAATTGAAGGTTATAGAGTAGAACCTTACCTCTTATAATGAGTCCTTGTGAGTTTTCCCCTTGAATTCCAAAGGCTTGATCAAATAGTGGAGTGTTGAAGTAACTGAGCTTAACCTTTTCTCTCTACTTAGCTTTCCCACTCACTAAAATGGCTTATTTTTGCAATCAAAACGAGCCCCAATCGCTTTTAATCAAAATAGGGTTGGGTTATAAAAACATAAAATGGACCCTTCAAACTCAACTCTGCAGTCGCAGAGTGCACCGTAGAACAGGTCTGCAGTCCATGAATGGGACCATAGAATCGTTCTTCAAAGCTGGGCTGGTCTGAACACGTTTGCGGTCGATCTGCGGTCCGCATAACACTCCGCGAAATCTCCCTCCAAAATTTCTCCTGCCGGATCTGTGATGGCAGTGCGACCCGCAAAATGGTTATGCGGTCGCATAATGGACCACAAATGACCTTAAAAAATTAGGCTTTCTCCTATTCCATTTTGCTGCGGATCTACGGCCCACGGAGAGGTTCTAAGGTCACATAGTAGACCGCAGAAACGCCATGCTCAGCCAAATATTTTCTACCAATGCATTGCACAACCCAAAAAGTCCTTACTGCGGAGAGCTTTCTTGCCGCGAAAATTATCTACAACCTTCCAACACGTTAGCCCACCTCGGCACCATAAAACCCCAAATTCATTGGAAAAATTTTACGGGGCCGTACATCCTCCCCTGCTTAGGATCATAGCTCCCCGAATGAGGAATAGAGTTTGCCTAAAACACCCAACATAACCCCTCTCTTCTCTTTACATCTCAAGCCCCAAATTTTGTTAACTCCCAAATTTTCCAAAAGTTTTAGCTGAGTTTCCTCTATAATTGTCCTATCCACCTATCAAACAGCCCCAGAAACCAGTCCTAACAACATAACCATATCACAACAATGTATCATAGTATGAAAACAACATCACCCATAATGTCATAAGCATTATTTTACCCGAAAAGAAGAATCTTTAACATAAATTGTACAACTTGAACGTAATTTATAGAAAGTAAGTTCTTAACATTCTTTCAAAACACAGCTACTTAGTTATAGAAACAAATGAGGGTATTTCCTTTTCATCTCATCCTCGGCTCCCAAGTGGACTCTTCAACTTGTTGGTTTCGCCATAGCACTTTCATAGAGGCAATCTCTTTATTCCTCAGCTTGCAAACTTGTTTATCAAGAATGGAAACCGAAATTTCCTAATAAGTTAATTCTTCATTAACCTCAATAGTCTCTACTGGAACGATGAGCGACGGGTCTCCAACCACCTTCATCAACATAGATACATGAAACGTCGGGTGCCCAAAAGTCATTTCTGGAGGTAGCTCAAGCCTGTAAGCTACCTATCCAATTCTCCAAATGGTTTTGTACGGTCCGATATACCTTGGACTCAATTTCCCATTCATCACAAATCGCATTGCACCCTTCATGAGGGAAACCTTCAAGAATACCCAATCATCCTCTTTAAACTCCAAATCTCTGCAATGCACATCCGAGTAAGAGTTTTGGCGACTCTGAGCAGTTTTCAACTGTTACGTAATGATCTTGACCTTTTCCATAGCCTGATGTATGAGGTCTAGCCCTATCAATTCTGCTTCCCCAACTTCTAACCAACCGATGGGAGATCTACGATCATATAACGCTTCGAACAACCGCCATTTGGATGATGGCATGGTAGCTCTAGTTATAAACAAATTCTATCAGTGGCAAATGATTATCCTAGCTACCTTGAAGTCAAGAACATAAGCGTGCAACATATCCTCGAGCGTCTGAATAGTCCGCTATACCTGCCCGTCCATATGTGGATGGAAGGCAGTACTAAGATTCACCTAAGTACCCAAAACTTGCTGAAATTTCTTCCAAAGATTGACTGTGAAGGGGGCCTGTGATATGAGATGATAGAGATAGGAGTGCCATGCAACCTGACTATTTGCTTTATATACAACTGAGCATACTGTTCTACTGTGTCGGTAGCCTTAATAGGCAAGAAATGTCCTGATTTCGTGAGTCGATCCACAATTACCCAAATTGAATGAAACATACGAGACGTGCGAGGTAGACCTACCACAAAGTCCATATTGATCATCTACCACTTCCACCTTGGAGTCTCTATATTCTGTGCCAACCCATCGGGCCTTTGGTGATCGGCCTTAACTTGTTGACAGTTTGACATCTTGCCACAAAGTTTGCTACATCCCTCTTCATATCATTCCATCAGTAGACCTCCTTGAGGTCATGGTACATCTTTGTAGAGCCTGGGTGTACGGAATACCTGGAACTATGAGCTTCGGCCATGATTCTCTCCTGGAGACCGTCTACATTTGGAACACATAATCGCCTCTGGTACCTTAATGTACCATCATTCGAGCCAGGAGAAAAGCCATCGTTTTTGTATATGAATCCCCTCCTCCAATTGCACCAACAACAGATCATCATATTGTTTCTCCTTGACCATTACTACAAGTGATGATTCGGCTCTATTTTGCACAATCATCCCACCTTCATTAGAGTCCGCAAGACGAACTTACAAACTCTCCAACTGGTGAAATTCCTTGGCCAATGGCCTTTGATGTGCCTCCATGTGAGCCAGCCTACCTTTAGATTTCTGGCTAAGAGCATCTGCTATAACATTTGCCTTCCTCGGATGACATAGAATATCGACGTCGTAGTCCTTGAGCAACTCAAGCTGTCTCCTTCGCCTCAAATTCAATTCCTTCTACTTGAAAATATATTGAAGACTCTTATGGCCCGTGAATATGTCCGCATGGACCATATATAAATAATGACGTCAAATCTTCAATGCAAATACCACCGTCGCGACCTCTAAGTCATGTGTGGGATAGTTCTTCTCATGATTCTTGAGTTGCCTAGAATCATAAGAGATCACATTGCCATGTTGCATCAATACACACTCAAGTCTAATCCTTGAGGCATCACAATATACCACAACCCCATTTGTCCCTTCATGTAAGGTCAACATTGGTGCCATAGCCATTCTTGACTTCAACTCTTGGAAGCTCTTTCCACAAGCATCTGACCGTTGGAACTTAACTGCTTTCTATGTCAATTTAGTCAATGGAGAGGCAAGAGTAGGGAACCCCTCCTAGAACCTCCTATAATACCCAGAGAAGCCCAAGAAACTGTGAATCTCCGTTGGAGTTGTAGGCTTAGGTCAATTCACAGCTGCAATCTTCTGAGGATCAACCTTGATTCCTTCACTGGAGACAACATGACCCAAGAATGTGATAGATTCAATCCAAAATTCACACTTCGAAAACTTCACATACAACTTGTGCTGATACTGAGTATGCAGAACTACCCGTAGATGATCGGCATGGTCCTCTTGACTTTGTGAATATACAAGCATGTCATTCGATAGCCCAAAAGATATTACTAAAAATTCAAAGTGTCCATATCGAGTCCACAAAGTTGTTTGATAAATATCCTACTCCCTCATCTTTAATTGGTGATACCCTAATCTTAAGTCTATCTTGGAGAAATACTTAGCACCACGCAACTGATCAAACAAGTCATCTATCCTTGGCAGTGGGTATTTATTCTTGAGCGTGACCTTGTTGAGCTGCCGATAGTCAATACACATTCTCAGTGACCCCTCTTTCTTCCTTACAAAGAGAACTGGTGCACCCCATGGCGACACACTTGGCCGGATGAAACCCTTCTCTAACAAATCCTTCAACTGCTCCTTTAGTTCCTTCAATTTTGTCAGTGCCATTTCGTAGGGTGGAATAGATATAGGTTGCGTGCCTGGAATCACATCGATCCCAAAATCAATCTACCTGTCTGATTGGATTCCCGGGAGCTCATCACAAAAGACATCAGGAAATTGATTCACAACTGGCACAAACTCAAGTGTTGGGGCCACAACATTGGTGTATGTGACCCAGACCAAATGGTAAATACATCCCTTGTTGATCATATTCGCAACCTTAAGGTAAGAAATAAACCTACCCTTTGTAATGACATCATCCCCCTTCCACTCAATTACTGGCTCATTTAGAAATTCAAACCTAATGGTTCTGGTTCGGCAATCAAGTTTAGCATAACATGATTGAAGCCAGTCCATCCCCATTATCATGTCAAAATCTACCATCACCAATTGAACTAGATCGGTTATGGTGTCTCGACCATGAACCGTGACAATACAATCCATATAAACTCGCGTAGTCACAATAGGCTCACCAACTGGAGTAGATATAAAGAATGGCTCAGGAAGCTGTACCGATTCTATCCCGAATTCTACAGCAACATAAGAAGTGATATATGACAAGGTGGAACTAGGTTCTATAAGAGTATACACATCAAGAATTGGATAGTCAGTGTACTGTGATAACATAAGGAGAAGTCTCCGAACTCTGGCGACCTCTCATAGCATAGAACCTTCTAGGTCCTCCCGAACCCTGTGCACCACCCCTAGCTGCACCATGCCCTACGAGTGCTAGAGTGCCTCGAGCTGGAGGAGGAGCCATGGATTTAGTAGCTGCATAGCTAGCTGGTTGTGCCATACCCCTACCCTCATTCTGGCGGAACGAACAACAATCCCTTTGAACGTGACCTCTAATACCACACCCGTATCATATGGCTAAGTCAATGTAGCATGCTCCTAAATACATCTTCCCACACCTAGGGCATGGGGCCCTCCGCTGCTGCTGGAATCTCCCGCCAGGTAGAACCTGGTCGTAGGATCCCCTGTTTCCATGACCGGGCCTGATACGGCTCCACTACTGCTGACCAAGCCCTGATGGTGATGCATTAACTGAAGACTGGGCAAAGGATTGGGATGGCTTGGATGACCCTCCCTTAAACACTGACCTTTCACCACTACCACCACTAGAAGAACCACCAAAGTTGCTCACGGACCATGCATTCTTGTTACCCTCTCGGTCCATTTTGGCCTTCAATTTTCAGGTCTCAGTGGCTTGAGAAAATGCCACCATCTTCCCATAGTTCATATCAGAATTCAAGGCAGCTGTAGAGGTCTCATTAATAACTAAAGGGTTGAGGCCTTGCACAAGCCGGCGCACCATAGCCTCCACAGTGGGCAATATATAAATGGCATACTTGGACAGGCACACTAATCTCATATGGTAATCCCACACACTCATGCTAACTTGCTTCAGGTTCTCAAACTCAGCGGCATGGGCTGCCCTAGTCTCGGCAGGCAAGAAATGATCAATGAAGGCATCGGCAAACTCATCCCACTTTGCCAAAGGGCTCCCCTCCTCACGGGACTCTTCCCACAGTTCAAACCAAGAATATGCCACCTCTTTCAGGAAATAGGAGGCCAACTCCACCGCTTCTATCTCAGTCGCTCGCATATCTCGGAGTGTCTGTACATCTCATCAATAAACTCCTTGGGGTCCTCCTCAAGATCAGTACCCGTGAATACTGGAGGATCCAAACTGAAGAAACATGTTTAGCCTGGAACTAGCAGAATCCCTTTGCTGGTTGGAAGAAGTAGATACAACATTCAATCTCTGGGACTGGGAAGCCACTATCTGAGCCAACATCTGTATGGCTCCCCTAAGGTCCCCATCAGGAACACTAGGACCGGAAGTTGAGGCAGGAGGTGCAACTAAATATTAGTTGGAGGACGAATCATTGCACCCTCAGTAGGAGTAGGAATTGGTGCAGCATGAGCAGGAGTAGTAGAATCAGGCGGTGTTGTGGTTGGGAAAATATCCTCACCCCTTAGCTTCTCACCCACATCATTAGGTATAACATCATCAGCCACTCCCGTTGTGGCATTGGCCCTTTGGCCACTCGCCTCTTTCCTAGGCGCTACGTACTGAAAATTTAGAACACTGCACGAGTTAAGAAGGGAACAGTCTTATATTTATGCTCGATCGCACGATCTAGAATATCAAAGAAGGGTGATATTCCTAAATGCCCAAGTATCCTCCTAATTATAGATATGGTTGAAAACACACCGATAACAAGGACTCTACTAGACACGGCTCTAGAACATCCTAGGACACTTTAAAACAATAGGCTTTGATACCAAGCTTGTCACGCAACCGGGATATCACAGTCAAGCAACCTAGTTGATGCTTTTTACCCAACCTTACCCATGAATAATGCGAAGATGAATATCATGAGTTAGACAACGAAAGAGTAACAAGTACAACACAAATTTCATTGCTTTTAGAAACCCCATCTACAGTTCTCAAAATACATTACACATTCGTGGTTTAGAAGTGGAAACATGTGTTACAAGTACAACATTTCTAGGACTTTCCCAAATCAAAATACAACCCACATTATGTCTACGGAGCCTCTAATTGATACAAAAGAATAATACGACAAGATCGGCGACAAGGCCCCACCTATACCTCAAAAGACTATACAGAAGAAACAAAAGACAAAAGACCACAAGATGAAGTGGGGCTCACCAAGTGAGCTAAGAAGAGGGTGTACCTCTATCACTGATCGATGTCGCCAGCTGTAAAACCACCTACATCCATTAAAGATGCAGTATCACCGGCAAAAGGGATGTTAGTACACATGGAATAGTACAAGCATGTAAAGATAAACACCCTCTCAAAGAACGGATTAAGAGTACAAAAGGAGAGAAACATGAGATCAATTAGAAAACCAAATAATAATAAGATACCAAGTCAAGTGTGAGGTAAATCTTCAAGTAAGAATCAATGTTTTAGATTGGGAGATCTTTAGCGCTGATAGACCACCATGCTTGTAGCATGGAGTCCGATCTCTGCCTGATTGGCTAAGCCATCTCACCCCAAAGTATGAGGCTTGACATAGAAACACAGCACCACCATGTGTGTGGCATGGCGAACACTGCCCGATTGGCTAAACCGTCTCACTATAATGTTGTGTTGGTCGACAGAGTCTTTGCTAGCTCTCAACTCAACTCATCCTAATTAAGGGGAATAATCTCAATGTAATATAATGGTAATTTATCCCACAATCAATGCCTACACCAGTACATGTAGTTTCAAGCTTGGGTATTTATGACCCAGCCTTCCTCGGTGACCTAACGATACTCCCTAAAAGCATTTTTCATTAAAAGGCATATACTTTTCATAGACTTTCATATGTTCTTTCATTTCCATTGGCACACTTTGACTCATATGTAAATCATCATTCTTGGTACGACGGCCGCATTTCACAATTCATACTCTCATTCTTTCATTAACTCTCAAGGATCATCTTAAAACTTTTAAGGATATTTGAAACATTGTGAAAAATCATATCTTCAATTAATAGGCATGTAAGAATTCTAAACACATTGGGGATAAGCATAAAGGAGGAGCATAGCATTATACAATCGAAATGTGAATCAAACTATAGGTATGTGGACCAGCTAACCATAAAAGGCGACAATAATGACGGAAATAGGAACTGGATCAAACGATAATCAAGGTTTACGAGAATTTCGATGAATTCGATTCTACGAAAAGAGTTTAGCCAACATACCTCACTTGAGCTACCCATAGTTTAATACAACGTTCCGAAACTAATAGCAACTTCAATCTAGTAGAGATATGACAAAATTGATGCATAATTAGCAAAGGTTCATGTGTTTAGTCCATTTAGGCATTTTATCAAGCACTAGCTGTCAATTTGACTAAAAGGTTTCCATGGTGGAATTCGTTCATCCCACAACTAGTCCCCATACCAAAAGTTCAGCTATATTAGTTCAACAACCTCGCTACCATCTTTATTACCATATGCATGCACAATTAACCAACTCATACACTCAAGAACCACATTTCCCTTGACCTATAATCAGCCCAAATTTCAAAATTGAAGGTTAGAGAATAGAACCTTACCTCTAATAATGAGTCCTTGTGAGTTATCCCCTTGAACTCCAAAGGCTTGATTAAAGAGTGGAGTGTTGAAGTGGTTCAACTTCACCTTTTTCTCTCTAGTTAGCTCTCCCACTCACTAAAATGGCTTTTTTTGCCTTCAATGAGCCCTAATGGCTTTTAATCAAAATAGGGTCGGATTATAAAAACATAAAATGGATCCTTCGAACTCAACTCTGTGGTAGCAGAGTGCACCGGAGAATAGGTCTACGGTCCGCGAAAGGGTCACAGAATCGTTCTTCAAAACTGGGTTGGTCTAAATACATCTACAGTCGATCTGCGATCTGCATATCAGTTATGCGGTCACATAACGCACTATAAAATCTCCCTCTAAAATTTTCTCATTCTAGGTCGCGATGGAAGTGTGGCCTGCAAAATGGTTATGCAGTCGCGTAATGGACTGTAAAATGACCTTCGAAAATTGGGCTTTTCCATGTTTTATTCTGTGGCAGATTTGCAGTCTATGGAGAGGTTTTGCGATCGCATAATGAACTGCAAAAATGCCATGATTTGCCAAATATTTTCCACAAACTCCACAATGAATCGCTCAACCCAAAAAGTCTGCACAGCGGCGAGCAACCTTCCAACACGTTAGCCTACCTCAGCACCATTAAAACTAAATTCATTGGCAAAAGTTTACGGTGCCTTATACTTACCCGATAACTCTGATCATGCGTACTCTACCATGAAGATCTAGCCTGCTCTCCGTACAACTACAACTCTCTGTTACCTCTTTCAAAGATGTAGTCAAAGAGAACTGGAATGCAGATTTTGTGGGAGTCCCTTTCATTCTATTCAATCACAAACTGAAGAAGTTGAAAAGAGTCTTAGCAACATGGAGCAGAACAACATATAGAGATATTTTTCAGAAACTAGCAAGTTTGGAAAAAGTGGTCAAAGTACATGAAGCTCAATTTGAACTACACCCTATTGTCCAGAACAGAGAAAGAATGGAAAAGGTACAGGCTGAACTGATCAAATATTTGGCTGTAGAAGAAGAATTCTGGAAGCAAAAATCTGGCATGACATGGTTCAAAGATGGTGATAATAACACAAAGTTCTTTCATGCACAAGTAAATGGCAGAAGAAAGAGATTGCAGCCAAAAAGAATACCAAACAGTCTAGGCACAGGGCTAGAGGATAATGATGAAAAGGCAGAGGAAGCAGTCGGATTTTCCGAAGAACAATTCAACGAGGATACAATTCCCACAACATTTGGAATCCTAAAGCATGTTCCTACAATGGTGGATAGCATAGACAACAGTCAACTAATGCAGCAACCAACAAAGGAGGAAATCAAAGAAGCAGTGTTTGGACTCAGTGTAGAAAGTGCTTGAGGGCCAGAAGGTTTCACTAGAAGCTTTTACCTATCATGCTGGGACATAATTGAAAATGATATAATGGATATGGTCAAAGAAATCTTCAATGGCCATACCCTCCCCAAGTTTGTGACACACACAAACCTGGTTCTTCTGCCAAAAGAAGGAAGTGAGCACCTTTTCAGATATGAGACCAATAAGCCTCAGTAACTTTATCAACAAAATCTTTTCCAGAATCATTCATGAAAGAATGGTAAACATCCTGCCAAAGCTAATTTCTGAGGAGCAATCTGGTTTTGTAAAAGGTAGAAGCATAGTGGAGAATGTCCTCTTGACACAAGAGATAATAACAGACATTCGACTGAGGAACAATGTAAGGCCAAATGTTGTAATCAAAGTGGATATGACAAAAGCATATGATAGACTGTCATGGTTATTTTTGACAAACGTTCTGAGGAAGTTGGAATTTGAAGAAAGGTTTATAAGCTTGGTGTATGAGATTGTATCAAACAATTGGTACTCTGTATTGCTAAATGGACAGCCACATGGCTTCTTTAAGTCCACAAGAGGGGTGAAGTAAGGTGACCCTCTGTCACCTGCTCTGTTCATTCTGGCAGCAGAGGCAATGTCCAGAGGATTGAATGCTTTGCACTCCAATCTATACTTCTTTGGATTTGGATTGCTCGAGGGGAGTCCCGGGATAAACCATCTAGCCTATGCTGATGATACCATCATCTTCTCCCCATCAGATGCTACCTCACTGCAGCTTATAATGGAGGTGCTGATAGCATATGAATGTGCCTCTGGTCAACTAATAAACAAGAGTAAATCCGTTGTGTATATGCATCATTCCACTGCTGAACACATAGTTAATAAGGTTCAAAGAATCACTAGAATCTTGAGGCAAGACTTCCCTTTCACATACCTTGGATGTCCAGTATTCTACAAGAGAAGTGAGATGGACAATCTACAAAGGTCTCATAGAAAAGGTGATGGAAAAGCTTCAAGCTTGGAAAGGAAAACTACAGTCCGTAGGGGAAAAGCAGTGCTTATAAGACATGTGCTACAGAGCATGCCCATACATCTCCTTTCTTCAGTGAATCCTCCTGCTTGTATGATCAATAAGTTACATAAGATAATTGCACAATTCTTCTGGTGAAACTCTGTTGGACACCCAAGCAGACACCGGGCATCATGGAACACCTCATGCTTACCATGTGAGGAAGGGGTGCAGGATTTAGGTCCTTACATGACATGTGTACTGCATTGTTTTGCAAACTGTGGTGGAACTTCAGAACAAAGCCAAGTCTGTGGAGTGCCTTTATGAGTCAGAAATACTGCAAAAACCTTAATCCTATGATTGTTCCTTAGAGAGGTAGATCTCATATATGGAGAAAAATAACTGAATGCAGAAACATCATAGAACATCAAATTTTCTGGAAACCTAAGATGGGATCTTTTCTATTCTGGTTTGAAAACTGGACTGGATTGGGAGCTCTATATTTTGTTACCCCACCTGACTTTAGCTATGATAAAACAGTACAAAACAAATATGATGTGGTGCATGATGGGCACTAGAATGAGGAGAAGATCAAAGAACTGCTACCAGATGATCTTGCTGTACACATATTGGAGAATATCAAACCACCAGCCCTTACAGATGTGCTTTTGATAAACCTGCATGGATGCTAGAAACTAGAGGTGACTTCACTATAAAATCAGCCTGGGAATACCCGAGGAGGAAGCAAAATCCTTCTAATTCTTATAGAAACATCTGGGTGCAACGACTGCCTTTCAAGATTGCTTTCTTCATGTGGAAAGTATGGAGAAACAGGCTACCACTTGATGATTTCTTTAGAAAACTAGACTATCAAATGGCATATAAATGTTGGTGCTGTAAAGAGCCACAAGAAGAAACAAGACAACATCTATTTTTCACATCACATGCTGCAAGCAAAGTGTAGAGGCACTTCCTTGGTAATGCAGGAATTAACATGAATGGAATCACATTGCATCAAGCTGTGGTTAAATGCTGGACTGCAGAGGTTGTACCTAGATTGAGACCTATAATGCAAGCTTTTCCATCAATAATTGTTTAGGAGCTATGGAGGAGAAGAAACTGTTACAAATATGGGGATACAATCACTGTCAATAGAGTCATTTACCATATCACTGCCAACCTTCAACTACTCATAAAAGTCAGAAAGCTAGGCATCCAAATCATCCCACATAAATGGCCAAATATAATCACTATGATGGAGGAATACACTCCCACTTTGAAGTACACAAAGGTGCTATAGGAATTCCCCAATCAAGGGTTGTTAAAAAGTCAACACAGATGGAGCCTCTAGAGGTAACCCAGGGAGAAGCTCAAATGGTTTTGTACTGAGAGATGAACAGGGAGATGTCATATATGCATGCTGCAAGGAAATTCAAGAAGGCACAAACACAGAAGTTGAGGCACAGGCAATACTGGAGGCCTTGAGATTCTGTGTCCACAATGAATACTTTCTCATAGATCTCCATACTGATTCAATGATGCTATTAAAAGGCATAAAGAGAGAATGGAGAGTGCCATGGTCCATTGTTGAAACAGTTGCAAGAGTTAAAGAGCTGATGGCAAGATGTAATGCAACAGTAACACACACACTCAGAGAAGGCAACAATCTGGCAGATCATTTGGCAAACTATGCCCTAGATGTTGGACCTATGGAATGCTACTGTTTTGCTGAGCTGGATAGACAAAGTAGAAGGTTGATCAATAGTGATAAGAGCCAATGCCCATATCTAAGAATAAGCACCACACAAGTGACACAATACACAGTCAGCCACCTACTAAGCTTCAATTCAAGAAGACAGCAATTGATCACCCTACTACTTACCAGCACCCTCAACCTCACACTGCCATGGCAGGAACACAACAGCAGCAGAAGATAATCTTTCAAAGATACAGCAACTACATAAGGCAGCATCATCAACTCATCTCTCTAGTCACCATGATACACTCTTGGGCAGGAGGACAGCAGCAGCAGAAGAATCAAAGATACAATTGCTACATAAGGCAGCATCGACAGCTCATGCTTCTATCCACCATGATACACTCTTGGGGTCAGTCTACTACTGAAGAAGCAATGTGAAACATTCATAATGCTCTTTCCATTGCTACTATGGCATCTAGGCTGAACACCAATCAATTTGTGCAACTTCATCAACATTTTAAATCAACAAGTCAGCCCAAACCAAAATAACACGGAGGCTCAGTTCAGCAAAATCACTGCCAGCAACAGAAGAAACTCAGCAACAACAACCTTACCTCTCAAATACAGCAAACAAGGAAACTCAAAGAATACGCCAACACCAGCAACAATAAGCCACCACTGAACTCAACAACTTTCACATCACTGCAGATAAATTGGTATGCTCCATATCATTGATGCAATTGCAAGGTGTGGTATTAGCACTAGTAGTGCTCAATCTCTTGCATTACAGTAATCATCATGGATCTTCCCTACCACCATAAACCACTGGAACCCAGACAACACACAACTACATAGGAACAGCAATATGAACAGCCAAAGTCAACAGCAACAACATGACACAAATGCTCAACCAACAGATAGGCAACAGAAGCAACATTCTGAAACAAACATAGATGATCATAGAGTGACAAAGCAGCAAAGTCAGCACACAAATCAAAACCAATTTATATTCCATCAGCGGCAAACTAAATTCAAAAGTAGCAGCAACACATGCACCATTTCCTCCACTGAACTCAGCATCTCCTACAACATTGTAAATAGTTTGAAATGGTCCAGATCATTGCTGCAGTTGCAAGGTATGGTATTAGCACCCTTGGTGCTCAATCTGTTGCAACTACAAGAATCCTCATGGACTTTTGCCCCCACAATGCATTATTGAAAATCACACAACGTATAACAATACAGCAGTAGTATACCAAGCCATCAGCAATTACATGTCCTAGAAGTACTACCAACAGGATACCAACTGAAGCAGCAAGAATCAAAAGTAGACAACAGCTCCCACCGAAAAATCAAGCCAAACAGACAACCTAACAGAACAAACAAGATACAAACATACACTCAACAACAGCAGACCCATCATATAGGCTACCCTCCCAACTTCAAAACCAACAGCAACAATCAGAATATTTCTAACTCAACACAAACAACATCGCCATCAATTACAGAGCAGACTCAGATAGCCATCTTCAACTTGGCTTTCCTTTCCCCCAAGCTCAAAGCAAAATTGACGATAGCTCGCACTTTTTTGTCACACTTTTGGGAACTCTAGAAATCACTGAAAGATGTCAGATGTATATACATTATAGACATCCCTCAACCACCTAATAGAAGCAGGAACATATGTACTTTTTTTGTATTGCTGACCTAGGAAAATTTTACTTTGTTTTTGTACATAAGATTTTCTATTGATATAAAATAGACAATCGTCACATCACCATAGGTCTAACACCTTACTACTTTTTAGGTACAATTAGTAATCACCTTAGGATGACTAAGTGTAAACTCATTCACTTTGGGAGGTAAGGTTCTTGTCCCCCTCCACTTTTGTATTTTTCTTCTATTAATAAAACTTATATTTAGCTAAAAAAAAAAGGAGGGGTTGGCAGCAATTCCACTATTTCTCAATTGATTGATGCTTCGAATGCTGCCAATGAAGAGATAAGGAAGTTGAAGGCATGAAATGTTATTCTTGAAGGGCAGCTTAGTCGAGCCCAGTAGGCAGCTGGTGCCAGCAGTGCACAAGGCATAGAGGTTGCCCGTCTGACCAAGGAAAATGCAGATCTTAGGAAACAGGCTGAGGACCTGAAGGAGCGGCTGCTTAACGAGCAAGTGTCTGCAAATGCCCAAATGGATATTCTCCTCAGAACCCTTGCCTCTTTATCCCTAACTCCCTCTTCTAGTGCTCCTTAAAACAGTTCCCTTCCCAATGTCCAGTAAAATGTTGTCTATCCCACCTTGGTTTCTTTTTTTTTTTTTTTTTTTTTT
>MCJB01048125.1:0-26378 GCA_002018475.1 Nicotiana obtusifolia | reverse complement strand
TTTTTTTTTTTTTTTTTTTTGTTTTCGTGGCCAGTACTTTTAAGTTTTTTTAATTTGTGAATTGTTGCATAACAATGGTACTACTATTTGTGTTCTCTCTTTTTAAAAATTAATGAGCATTCTGTCCTTTTCCTATGCATGTTATACTCTTATGCTCTGTTTTTAGCCATGCTTGTGAGCACACACGCGACATGAGTTAACTGTGCTGGACTTTCTTTTGCTTATTACTTGTTAATAAATCTTTTTATGATGCCAAAAGGGAAAAAAATAATTGTGAGGGGGAACAGGTGAAAAGGTTCAGGGGGAATACAAGAAATATTGCATGGTAATTTGGTCCTCAGGGGGAACTTCAATTATAATTTTGTCATGATAAAAAAGGGCGGAAATTGATAAGTTATGTGTCTTTTTATATTTTGATGATCTAATAAATTTTATAATAAGAACCAGGTGGGGAACCTGTTACACATCCTCAAGGTGCCAAAGCACAACAAATCTCAAGTTGGGCACAAGTTCCAACAGCTATAGTCAAAGAGACGACAAAGGGAACAAATGGACGTCAGTTCCCTTGCTGACTATACCAGTCAACTCCTCACAGCTGTAAAGTCGTTGCAACTGTTCCTCTGCACACACGCAACAATGCAAACAATGTAGTAGTCACTTTATGGTGAATGCCTTATACCGGATATTTTCTTGCATTATCCAAGTGACATCACTTGGATATTATTAACATGAAGCAAAGGAAAAAACACACACTTGCATATCTGAAAAACTAATCAAGTGTTCTCTCAAGTGTGTTGCCATTTTGCAAGTGACTTCCAGGCTTCAAGAACAACGACCAACGGAATAAAGGACCAGTTTTCAGCTCTGTGTTCTCAATATGTCCTTAGCTGTTTCGTACTTTTGTTAATATGAACCACTTGTAGTTCCTACTTAGCTTAGCTAGAAGTATTGTGTAGGAAACCATTTGTAAAATCATAAACTTTGTATTTGTGTCTTGGCTAGAGTTAGTCGAGTTGTGAGCTTTGTAATAGAGTTATTAAAAAGAGGCTTGTAATAGAGTTATTACAAGTGAGTGAGGGATTAAGAGTTTAATTCCTAGGTTACAATAGGTTGTAATCTAAAAGTTGCTTAGCTAATGAAGTTGAAATCCTACTAGTGTAGGTCGTGGTTTTAATCTCGTGAGTTGGGAGTTTTTCACGTAAAACTCTGCGATGTTATTTACTTATCTCTTATTGTGTGTGTTTTGAAGCAACTAATAGAGAACCAGGTTCTATATACAGCTTGGTGGACCCTAAGTTTTCATCAGTCAACAAAAATTCAACCTGGTGCCCACAAAGTCAAAATCCAATATCCAATATTAAGACCAATTCCCATTTACCCATTCTCTCCCGAGCCCAGATATGTGATTTTCATCAAGATTGGACCTCAAATCGAGGTCCAAATCCCCAAAATTAGACCTCATAAGTTTTTTTCCCAAAATCTCAAATTCTACACCTATGTACTAGATATAGGAATAAAAATCTATGAGGATTCATGAGATTAAATCAAAACTAGGTGAAAATTAGAAACCCAAAAGTTGGGATGAAAATCCTCTGAAAAATCACCCGAATTCGTGGTTTAGATCTCAAAATGGTGAAAAGTGGCTAACTCCCGATTTTCAGCATTATTTATACTTGGGTGAACATTCCTTTTCGCGTTCGAAGGGACCCCCCGTGTTCGCGAAAATCGCTGGTCAGTGACCACCATGCTCGCAAAACCAAGCTCACATTAGCGAAAGGCATCTCCCAACTAGACATTCACGTTCGTGGCATACCCCACTTGTCGCTAAAGGAAAAGCCCACTACCCCCAGAAGACGTAGAAGCATTCGCGTTCGTGATCCTTGCATCGCGTTCGCGAAGAACAAATGTCCACTGGGCCCAACTCCTTCTACACGGTCACTAGACCACCATCGTGATCGTAAAGAGCAATTCTCCCCAACGCCAATAGACACTATGTGGTCGTGGTTTACTAACTATTCAATCGAGATGAACAACCTGCCTCCAGCCCCATTCCTCTTACGCGTTCGTGAGACATGTTCTGCAATCACGAGGCACTGTAAAACACCAGATGTTGACACCCAATTGGCTCATCGCATTTAAAATTAACTTCTGCGGGCTTCCAATTTGTTAATAGTGAAATATAACATTTTTGCACACTTCTAACTTTATTGCAATTTATTGATATTTATCCATGTCATTAAAAAATATGAAAAATTTTATCATTCTATTGCAAATAGTTGAATACTACAACTTTTGTGCATTTTTCTGAATTTTAAAATAATTTATTGGTAATTTTTCTATTTTTCAAATGTTATGATTTTCTATCAATTTATTGTCATTTAATAATAATAATAATAATAATAATAATAATAATAATAAAAATAATAATTACTACAATATTATTATAGTTGTTGGCATTTTTAACAAATACTACAAGTCATATTTTTATAGATAATCAAAATTTAATTTTATGGCACATTCGATTAATGACTTGGAAGCCGGTAGAATTTATTTTAAAATACATATCAAATCCAATAAAATTCCATGTCTTGTCAACATTTGATGTCACACCATACATTATGTGACAAGACATTGTTATGTGACAACACGTGATGTGACAACACATGTGATGTGAAATGACATTCTTTTACCTGTTGATACCCAAATTTGCTATCATATTTTATAAATATCATATAACCTTTTAAAATATCTTTTTTGCGTTATCACCAATTTATAAGAGTCATATAAGTATTTTTTATAATTTTCCATAATTTTTAAGACTTTAAAATTGATTTTCATGTATTTGAATTGTTCAAATATTTATTAATTATCCTTTCAAATTATTTTTTGATGACTTAATCATCTAAATTATTATTTTACCCACATATATATTTTTTTAACATTTTTACTTCATTTCATATGAATACATTTGTATTTTTGAGCTATTTATAACATTTTACAATAATAGCCTACATTCTATACATAACTATATTTATTACATTATTTATGTTAGAACAGTATTTTTATACTTTTATAATGTTAAGCTGTTATTTTCGATCATTTTACTACATAAGTAATATTTTTATTATTTATTAAATACTTTTTATAAACTATTTTTAATAAATTTCGTGTATAAATTATGGCCCAATGTTTTAGCTAATTTCGGACCCAAAACCTTAGCCCAATACCCCTTGACCTAGTATCAGCAGCCCATTACCACCCATCTCCTGACCCGCCCCGTCTCCTTTAAATCCCGGCCGTTGATCTAAGATGATCAACGGCCTACAATAGCCCCACCATTTCAAATTACCTGTCCCTAAACCCTAGTCTTCACTTATCTCTCCAAGGCCGCCCTCACCTGCTCTCTTCTCCCTCAAAGACCAAACCCTACTGACCTAAAAGATCCCCCTTCTCCCTTCCTTGTACGCGCTCATGCGTGGATTCTACTTACCTTTTCTGCTATTATCATTCATTTATGGTAACTTTCGTTACCTTTATGCCTATGGCAAGTTCGATTTGCACAGATTTGGCTTCGATTCTATGGTTCTGGGTGCGATTGTGGTTCTATACATTCAGAAAGAGGAAATGCCTTCTTGTTTGTTGCAATATCTCCGTTGATTCGATCGTAATTAGGGCTTGTAAACGATTTGCCCTGAGTCCGGTCCAACTAGTGTTTGAAATTCTTCCTTCCTTTACTGATTCGAGTGGGCGTGGGATATTTTCTTTTCTTATTTGTGATTAATTGATTATTTTTCATGTTTGTTCTTTCAATTTCTACCAGTATATAAACCCCATTTCTCGCTTCCCCTTTATGTCTTAACGACTACTGCAACGATTACCACTTAAAACTACTGCTATTGCTCTCTAACTCTCACTCCTTCTACTGTTCTCTATTTTGAGACATTGGCTGGCTGAAAGCCAAGGCCATAGAATTTGATTGTTGCTCTTCTCTCTGCGAGCACTTCCCGGGGTTCACTTGAAACCCTTGGGAACTCTAACGCACTGGGATTTGCTGCTCTTGCTATTGATGATTGGAGTATTACTGGGACTGTTTCTTCTTATTTGTTTGTTTGTTCATCTACAACTGGTAAGTGTCTTTGGCCCTAGACATTTCATTCTCTTTATTCATTATCTGTACATCTATGCCACTTAAACCTTTGTGAACCAATATGCTACTATATTACACTGCTATGTCATGTCTCTGAAATTATCTGGCATTTGAACTTGCCTAATTTCTGCCTCCAATGTATGCATATTGTGTGTGTTCAGCATGAATGATTCTCACTACCTTGAGCATGTCTACCCTAGTGTGTTTTATGTGTCTGAATGTTTATACCTGCTGCTCGTCCTGAGATGATCTCCCTACATTATTCTACATTATTGTGATAGACTAATTCATGTGTTCTAGTTCATGTTTGATCATTCCTGTGTAACTTAGTACTCTACTAAAGTCAATTCTCAGCAATGTTAGCCAATTGTGTTACCCTACTAATTGTGAACTTAAACGTGTGTTCCATGCCCAGTTTAATTCTATGTTGTTTAGTCCCATTTATGGCTTACAAGGTAAAGAATACAATATCAATCCTTTTCTCCTGTATGTAGTCTGATAATCCAGTTCTTGAGGACTCCCTGCCTACTATGAGTTCTGGTGTTGATTAAGATTTTGTGTTATGACTGGTTTAGCACGTTCTAGTCTCTTCATGCTCAATTACTGTTTGTTTTCCAGACCATGTTCACCAACCTGTTTGGTTATGCCATTTTCATTAGGTTCTCATGTTAGAAATCTTCATGCGAGGACTGTACTCTATTGGTTTCCTATCTATGATTCTACTAAACTCTCATGTCTGAAGTTCCTTATGCTAATTCTAGACTATGCTTTGCTTTGACACTTTATTTGAAGTAGTCTGTTATCCTATCATGGCCAATCCTGTCACCTTAGCTTCAAATAATGCAAGCATGAACTAGCCTAATGTATACCTTATAAACTTGTCAATATGCTATAGTGAGAACTATAGTAAATTATAGCCTTGAGAACTCAGTGTGTAGACTTCAAAAGCTCTTTATTTAACTCCATGTATAGTTTGTTACTCGTGTGGTTATGTTTGGCATTGCTGGGTAAGTTGGTTCACCCTTCGGGCCTGGTATGGGTCCGTGTATAAGTTTGAGTCAAGCAACTAATACTCTCTAATGTTTTGGGGTTTACCTAGATCTGGGTTTGCTATTTGTGCGAAGAATGAGCTTATTCAAGGCCTTGACGTTGCTGGGTTATTCTCCCGTGGGCCTATACTCATTTTAGTTTGTAATATTTAAACATGTATTCTTTATTTTGGGCTTGTAATGATTTGGAAACAAACAATTGGGGAGTAATTGAAATTGGGGGAAACGAGTGTACAATATTCTTGCATAAAAGGGTAGAAAACATGCCTATAGGGTCTAAATGTTTTATTTGCTATCTCGTTTGACATGCTCTATTTCTGTACACTGATAGAAAGCATAACACTTGCTTAACATGTCTATTCCTGTACACTGTTAGAAAACATGCCTATAAGAATCTAAATGCTTCAACTATTCACATGCTCCACTTCTATACGCTATTAGAAAGAATGCCTATAGGATTCAAACATCATTGGTTAGTTTCTCAATTTGCTCTATTGCTATGTGTTAGATATCATGCCTATATGACCGCGTTAAGTAATTGAGACGTGCTTCCATTTATACACATCTAGATACCATGTCTATAGGACCTTAATTGATTAACTAAATTGTTGTTGTTGCTTTTCTTATCACAATGCCTGCCTAGAAACATGCCTATAGTGATAAACAAAATGAATATGTGTTCAAAATACCAGCCATTAGGATATTATTACTCGTCTTAGACAGCATGCTATAAATCAACGTCCTTAATCTTGGGCTTTCGAACAGTCTTATTACCTCACTGCATGAACAATGTAGAGGTCATGCCTATAGGTTTGTAATACCTTTAATATGAAAATCCGTTAGCCAGAAGTTGCAATGCTACCTGTACAATGCCGGAAATCAGAATCACTTAGAAACCATGCCTGTAGGACTTAACGATTATAACGCTTCATAATCCTGGAACTGTCTACTGCCTAATATGCCGCGTGCATTCGCTTTTTATATGTGAGGGTTAACATGAGCCTTTTATTTCATTTATGTGAAGTCCTATATGTTTTCAATGTGCGCTACTTTTATCATTTTTGAGCATCCTAAGAAGAGTCCAAAACCACCAAATACCAAGTCCAAAGCCTCCTGCACCATAGGCATGGGATGGGTAGAGCACGCATAGGACACGACCTAGAATTTAATTAGAGCGAATTTAGGTAAACAACTTTAACATAGTAATCGGGTAGCAGGAGATGATAGTATGTGCCCGCTGAATAATATGAGCAACCCCTACCTTAAGGGAGTTGCGTAGTATTATTTATGTTGCACGGGGTGACCCTTTAGGCTAAAAAACTTAGGACCCCCCTCTTTATATGTTTATTGTTGACACTTAGTCATCAAATATGGAATAACTAAGTTGTACCTTGCAACCTCTAAAGACCTGTATTGATTATCTATATAGTCTAACTGTTGCCCGATCTTCTTTGCATGTGCTCGTAATAGAACCTTCAAATTCCTTTTCTTCCTTCACTTATATGATCACTTAGGATAATTGTAATCTGATAATCCCACATAGTTTAAACTTCGGCCAGGACCCACAGTTGTGGACCTCAAAGAGTGTCTAACACCTTCTCTTTGAGGTAATTCGAGTCCTTACCCGATCTTTGGTGATGTAGACTTATTAAACAGAGTTATTTGCAAATAGGAGCCCTTATGCACCTCAAAATTGTTAGATGGGAACTCTCCTCTTTTAATACCCATTAAAAGAGTTGTTACATGTCGAAACCCGCTTTTGAGAGAAAAAGGAACGCGACAGAATGGAGACTCTGCTGGGGACATAAACTTAGGCTCTTACCATGACGAAGTTGACTTATGTGGATTATTTGAGGACATGTACATCCCTTCCCTTATTTTCCTTTATTTGTTTAAATCGCTATGACATGTACATCCTTTCCCTTATTTTTTTAAATTGATATGACATAGATATCCCCTCCCCTTATTTCCCTTTATTTGCTATGACATGCACATCTTTCCCTCTTTTACTTTCATCTTGTTTAAAACTGCTATATCATGTCTCTCCCCTACCTATCTCCCTATTTACTTCATTTAATTATGTTCTCGCATGTTTTCATGAGTTAAACTGACTTCTCTCTTTTGTCCTTCCCTTTTTCTTTTCTTTCTCCTGTCTATATTATTTATTGTTTTATGCACTTTCATCAGGTAAATATTTCGCAACGTGTTACTGTTTTGCATAAAGCATGCTCCCAACATCATACTCTATTCTTGCTGATTATCAATATAGCAGCGCTTGATGAGTGTCCACGCTTTCCCTAAAAACATCCTTTTAAATCGAAAAGGCTTATTTGCAGTAGACTAGTCGATCAACGGTGCAGTCGACGGTCCCGTGCCTTTTTCTCTCAAGTTGTCCACTTGAGAGTACCATTCTAGACCGTTCTACAAGTAACACTCTGATTTGAAATGTACATGCATCATGCTAAACTTAGTACGGATTGAGACGTCCTTAACGCATCAACCCGCTTAGATGAACCTTGTCCAAAGTCGAATGGGATTTCCATAATCCCAAAGGACATCATCATATTATGTGCATTACTTGGAGAAAACATGTCAACATGCGGATCATTATTCTGTAAATAGTTGAATCTGGAGGGGAAAAGGGATAACTTTTATTTGTTTGCAGAAAATGATGCACGAAATTCCCAGGTTCAGTATGGTCTAGAATATCCCGCCTCTGCTAATTGGCTGGTGGAATGACCTTGCACCCTGTGACAGAAATCATATAAGGAGGGTATTGAGTAACCTGCCATCTCTGCTGAACATTTAACCAAATAAGGAACTGATCAAAGTTGCTACCATGTTCTGGGATGAAAAGAGAGCTATTTTCTGATTTGGCAATATAGAAATGAATCCTCTCACAGAAGAAATAGGGGTTTTGCCAAGTTACCATGGGATAGTCCAGGACTATTGGTGCCAGAAAATCCCACTCTACGCGATTTTCTGAAAGTGTTGGGTTTCAAGAAGAACGACGAACTAGTCTGTTTGAAAAATCATATATCCTCTTTGAATTCTTATATGAGCACTACGGGCATAGAAAATCATATCTCCTTTTATCATGAGGAGCTATCCATTACCTCTTTGGGATGGGTGCACCCCGGGGTCTATGTCTTCATAGTTTGTTTCTTGGGTTTGTTGATCTTTATAATGTAAGGGGGAAAGATTCATACTCGCTTATCCATGGCCGACAAGACCTTAATGGAGGGTATCGAGGGGCACAAATGCACTATCATCCCGATGATCCTAGCTGAGATGTACCGTGCTCCAGATCAGTGCAAACATGGGTTTGGACACTTCGAGGGTTGTAATCTCTTGCTACATGTTTGGCTACTGGAACACTTTCAGAGGGGTGATTATCGTCAGGAGCTTCTGCGAAGGCACTGAATGACTTCATATCCAGTCATCATCCAAAGAAGATGACATTTATTATAGACAGGTTCGCAAAGCCTGGAAATGTTGTAGGCTACGTGCGTTTCTTCAGCAATCTGGCAGATGAGCAAGTGCATCGGATGTTTGAATGGTTTCCTAGTATTGAGTTCATCATCAGATTCAAAGGAACTACTCATTTAGTACTGATCGGGCTGCGAGGCATCTACCCTTACGCTCCTATAAGGGTAATGAGGCAAGCTGGGAGGAAACAAGTTATACCTCGGGTTTCCAACATGGTTCAGTATAAAATAGATTTCAAAGGAGATGTCATTCTATTCAAGTTTGAAGCCCAACACATGTGGAAAAAAAAGATCATCGTGGAGGGAGAGACTATTGAGCCAGAGAGGTATCACGCCGGTCATATGTACTACTATCTCTCGTAGTTGGAAGACGACATAGCCAGGGACGTCAAACCGGGGGTCAATCTAAAAGATAGGATCATAGATGAGGTGGCTGAGGCACAAGTCAAATACAAGAGGCTACGTAATAGAGTGTTCAAATCTGAAGCTAAGCCTCCAGAAAATAATAAGGTGGATATGGAGGCGATCGAAGAATGGAAGGAGATTGGAATAAGTCGACAGAGAGGTTGGAGCATCTAGAGCAAGGACTGATGGAGCTAGAGGGAAATATGAGAAAGAGGCTTTGGGATTGTCAAGACATTGATTCTGATGAAGGAGAGAAGCTGGCAATGGCTTGCTTGCTACTCGACATGCGCGATCTGGAAAATGTGATTAATGGGGTCAAGAGAGCCAAACATGGAGAAGGTCCTTCGAAGACCAAGTAGAGTAGGAGATAATGTTCTTTACTGCTTTCTACATTCGGTTTCATTACATTTCGATGTAATAAGGCTCAATGCAATTAGTGACTTTATAATTATTATTTCGATTTAGTGAAAGATTGATTTAGCTTATTTTCGCATTAATGGAATGAGGCAAACGTTGGCATGAATTTTCTCCATGTCTATGTGTCGCTTAGGCCTACCTCAGGCACAATGAGGTCCCCAAACTAGGACACAAATTTTGCATGACCTTACGTGATACCTGCTTGAATGTCGAAACATTATTTTAATTTTTCTTACTACCTTGGTTACCTTTTTCTTTCTTTTGATTACTCCCATTCCCAAAGGTTGGTTCGTGCATTCTGGCATAATCAGCTTACCACACTAGATCCAGAGGTCCTCCACCTCCTCCTCCACCTAGCGATCCGAAAGTCAAAGGCAAAGGGGAGATGGATGATTTAAGCGGTAACCGAAAAGACAATGCTACCATGGCAGAGAATGTTGAAACCTCAAACGGGAGAACGCCAGGATAGAATGAATTGGCCTTATGTTTGTAACAGAAAATCCTAGAGTTGCACGGTGAGCTTGAGCAGGTCCAAAATCTGGCAAACCTCTCCCTTACTCTAAATGTCCCTGACATCAACCAGCAAAACACCACCACTTAGAACCAAAATCCACCGCAAAACACTCAAAACAAAAATCCACCACACATAGCTCCATAAAATCCTCCCCCGCAACCTCAAAACCTTAACCCACCACCAGTGCGAACCCCTCAACAATACCACCATCACCCGACCCAGCATCCGCAAACCACCACTCATCGCACTCCTCAAAACGCACCACAACTCACCCCTGATCCCCCTTAAACTTCAATCAATGATCACCTGTATACTCAAGTTCCAGGAACTCATCAAGGCAACTCGATATACGTGAAAACCTTACCCCATTCCCCGCAACAAACCCTATACATACATGAGCCAATCCTGAAGGACCTACTCATTCATAACATGGTAGAAGAACTCAAGAAATTGACAGGGAGAGTCTAGAGTGTTGAAGGCAAGAAGGGTGTTGAAGGTTTAAACTACAAAGACTTGTGTATCCAGCTAGATGTAGAACTACCGAAAGGTTACAAACCTCCTAATTTTGAGATGTTTGACGGCATTGGTGATCCTAAGGTGCATCTGAGAACCTACTGTGATAAGCTTGTAGGAGTGGGTAAGAATGAACAAATCCACATGAAACTGTTCATGTGAAGTCTTACAGGAGACGCACTATCTTGGTATATCAGCTAGAATTCGAAGAAGTGGGCGAATTGGGTGAGCATGGCATCGGATTTCATGGACAGATTCTGGTTCAAAATAGAGAATGCGCCAGATATTCTCTATATCCAAAACCTCAAGAAGAAGTCGACAGAAATGTTCCTCGAGTATGCTATTCGTTGGAGATCAGAGACCGCCAAGGTGAGGCCGCCCCTTAAAGAAGAACAAATGAACAAGTTCTTTGTTAGAGCTCAAGATCCGCAGTATTATCAAAGGTTGATGGTTATCGAGAATCACAAGTTCTTAAACATCATCAAGTTAGGAGAAAGGACAGAAGAAGGAATAAAGAGCGAGATGGTCGCCAATTTCAAGGAATTGCAAACCACAAACAACGCCTTGCAATTAGGAGGTATCTCGAAGAAGAAAGAAGTGGGTGCCGTGATGGTAGCCCAGGGTCCTAAGTCTCCCATTACATACCAAACACCTCCACCCACATATCAACCCTCACCTCTAAAATACCAATACGTTGCCACTACCTACCATACATATAATACCCAACCTACGTATTGCCATTCACCTCCACTTGCCCGCCAAAACTACCCAAAGCCACGACCAAATTTTGACCATAGAGCTCCCAGACAATATACCCCAATCACTAAACCCATAGCCCAACTATATGAGAGACTAAAGGCCGCTGGTTACGTAACCCATATTCCTGTTGTTGCTATTGAGAACCCTTCCCAGTAGGTTAATCCCAACAAAACATGTGCCTATCATTCAGACATAAAGGGTCATACCATTGTGGAATGTCGCATGTTGAAGGACAATATTCAGACACTGATCGACACCAAGGTTATATAAGCAAAGGAAGCCACGCCAAATGTCTGTAATAACCCTCTCCCAGATCATAGGGGCGAGGGAGTGAATGTGATAAAAACTGATGATGAATGGGATCAAGAGGGATCCATCGGACTTATTCGAGAGGGGGATGATACTAAAACATCTCGTGTCACCCTCTCGCTGATTGTGGTGCAAACCCAAGCACCGTTTGAGGTCAAGGTAGCTACACCTTTTACTGTGATGGTAGCTCCAACACCGTCTTATGATTCTGATGTCGTCCCATGGGATTATGTGACGAAGGCAAGAAGAAAAGGAAAAGCCAAGATGGAAGAGACAGGTGATGTGCAAGGTATGACCAGAACCGGCAGAGTTTATACACTTTAGAATCATGGAGGAACAAGCAAAGAAACTACATCTAAGCCACATGTCATTGAGACAGGCATTGACGATCTTTGGAGGAAGGTAAAGGCAAGGGACTACTCTGTTGTTCATCACTTGAACAAAACTCCCGCCAAGATATCTATCTTCTCACTATTACAAAATTCAGATGCGCACAAGAATTCCTTGATGAAAGTACTAAGTGAAGCTTATGTGCCCGTCGGTATCACTAGTGGGGAGCTAGCTAACATGGTAGGGCAGGTATTAGAGACTCACAAAATTGCTTTCCACGAAGATGAGCAATGACCAGAAGGGTTGAGTCGCAATAAAGCGTTGCACATCACTGTGCAATTTGAAGAGAATTTCATTGCCAGGGTCCTAATAGATGGAGGTTCGAGCCTGAACATATGCCCGCTAACTACTTTGAAATTGGGGAAAGGCCTGCATGAGATACGTATGGGAAGCATGAATATGAAAGCGTTCGATGGATCTTAGAGAGCCACTATTGGGGAAATCAACCTTGATCTACAGATGGGCATAACCTAGTTTGATGTCGAGTTCCAAGTGCTAGACATATCCGCTACCTACAACTTGTTATTGGGACGACCGTGGATACATGCAGCTAGGTCAGTCACTTATACTATGCACCAGATTGTGAAGTTCGAGTGGAATCAACAAGATAATTATTCATGGGGATGGAGGTAACCCTATCTACACCAACCAGACCGTGCCAGTTATCAAGAACATGAGGAAAATGGGATGAGAAACATACAACCGCATTGAGCGGGTAAACGTAATTGAGAAGGATCGATGGTGGAGTAGAAAGTATATTGATGTGGTTGGGATATGAACCAGGCATGGGTCTTGGCCGAAAGCTTTAGGGGATCACAGAACCCATACGACCACAATATCATGGCACAACCTTTGGTCTCGGGTATGTATATACTGTGCAAGAATACCAGGATTGGACACCGCTGTGGCATATCGATTACTACTCGTTGGAACAACCTATACCACCACTACATCGGACATTTCACTAGACTGATGTGATTTGGGGATCCGAGGAAGACAAGATTTTGGCTGGTATGAGGAAGTTGTTTCTGGACAAGGAGGCTATGTAACGTAGTGCAATTTTAGAGGAGGAGGAAGACCTTACTATTTAGACAGTGGGAGAAGAAGTTGTTCTCAAGAACTGGACTGCTGCATCATCCCGGGCTCGCCGAGTACCTGGCTAGCGTTGGCAAAATTAGCATGATTTATTTTCAAATTGTTTTTGGGCATTTAAGAAATTTTCAGTGTTTGTTTTGAAATAATTACTCGAGCCATCGAGTCATGCTTGTTGACAATTTTAAGTTTTAATGCATTATCGTTTATTTATTATTATGTTTCTATATTCTTTTTTAGCATAATTATTACATATCCTGATGAATCTACGAATGTGACATGTAATGAGACAAGGCAACATAAGGAAAGTGATTCAGAAGATTTGAAAGATGATATAATACCTGAGAAAATTGTCAAAGAAGTAGAGAATTTTGAGAATAAACCAAAGTCCAATTTGGAAGTAACTGAGGCAGTTAACTTAGGAGATTCCGAAACGGTCAAGGAAACTCGCATAAGCATTTATCTATCATCTTCATAGAAGGAAGAGTACATAAGGTTTCTAAAAGAATATGAGGATATTGCATGGTCCTTCGACGACATGACTGGGTTAAGCACATCCATAGTAGCTCACAAGCTACCTACCAACCCCATGTGTCAGCCGGTTAAGTAGAAGCTCAGAAAATTCAAGCTAGATATGAGTCTGAAGATAAAGGAGTAGGTTACAAAGCAAATCGAAGCCAAGGTCCTTCGAGTGGTTGAGTATCCGACCTAGTTAGCCAACGTTGTGCCGGTTCCGAAGAAGGATGGGAAAGTTAGGGTGTGTGTTGACTATTAGGATCTGAACAGAGCAAGTCCTAAGGATGATTTCCCGTTTCCCAACATACACATATTGATCAACAACTGGGCCAAGCATGAACTCCAATCCTTTGTGGATTGTTTCGCAGGATACCACTAGCTTTGGATGGACGAAGAGACTCCGAAGAGACAACCTTTAACACGAATATATTGTGACAAAATGATGCCATTCGGTTAGATAAATGTTGGGGCCACCTACATGAGGGCCATGACGACTTTTTTCCACGGCGTGATACACAAAGAAATAGAGGTGTACGTTGATGATGTTATCCTCAACTCTAAGAGAAGTTCATATCACATAGAAGACCTAAGGAAGTTTTTCGACCGACTTCGAAGATATAATTTGAAAATGAACCCTGCAAAATGCGCCTTCGGAGTCCATGCTGGGAAGTACACTCATATTTCAAGTGCCTTCACCAAAAGAAAGTCCTGATTTTCACACATATTTGAAGTTTTTTTTTTTTTTTTTAATATTTTGACTTTTAGGACATTTTTGAGAAGTACACTCACACGAAGAAAGATATTCAGTGCATGCACTTGAGATACGATATGCTTGGCCTTTATGTGAGTATTCACTAATGTGAGAACACTTGGAATAAGATCATGTAGCACTTTGTTATTGGTTTGTAATGTAGGTTTGGGTAGGATACCCAATTGGGATAAGAGTGACTAATCCCTCCACGAGCATTGCACCATGTCCCTATCTTTAGTGTTCAAACCATGCTTCGGCGCTTGATCTTGTTCGGTTTAATGTCCCTTTCTTTTATTTGAATTCTTTTGAACTTTTTCGGAGGTTTTTCTTCCTTTTCCAAAGATTTTTTTCCCTTTTTGAAGTATCTCCTACTTCGTAGGAGTTTTCCCTTCTTTTGTTGGAATTTCTCCTTTTTGAATATGTGGAGTATTCTCCCTTTGTTGGATTTATCTCGATTATGCGGAAGTTCTTCCTTTTGTTGAGATCCTCCTTTTGAATTTGTAGAGTTCTCGCTTCTTTTTTGAAGTTGCATCTCTGATTGTCTTGGACTTTGCATCTTTTACCTTTTCATGCTTGTCGCCTCCACTTTGATCTTTGTCCGAAGTTACACGTTTTCAGCGCGCGAGGAGGTTGGGCCAAGAGAGGAGTAGTGCTCTTAAGCACAAAGAAGGGTATTGGCTAAAATGTGATTGTCCAAGAAAAAGGCTTAAGGCTCAAAGGGGCGATACTAGGGATTAGTGTCATCTGGTAGGCTTGAAAGGCACAATCGGATAAAAAAAGGCCCACAATCCTTTCCTAAACCAAGCGGCACTCAGGATTTCACCTCAACAGACATTCAGGCCAAGTTCTAGATCTATAATGCAATGCAGTGAATTTTAATCTAGGCTCACCACACAATGTACATGAAACGATGAGGTCGGCTTTGTTCTTACCTTAACTGTGAGCATGAGATTTTTTCAAGTGTCACTGTGGTATAATTAAGAGGTAGCACAAGAATCTATGGTTTACCCAAAACTGATCCTCTCCATCATATCACTTAAACATATATTTTTTTTCTTCATGCACACTCTTAACTATGCTAGTACCAAACAAGTCAAGCTATTAATTTTTTGTGTTTCTCTTCTTCCTCTACAATTTTTTGATTTTTGATAAACGGGACCAAACCCGATGAAGGGTTTCCCTCTTTTTTGGAATTTTGGATTTTGACTTAACAATATTCTTTCTTCTTTTTTTTTTTAATTTTTTACTTTATCAAATTTTTGTGATTTTTTGAATAATGAGATCAAACCCGAAGATTTCCTATGTATCTCGTTGAAATGAGAATCGGGTCAAGCATAGTTCAGGAAGGGTAGAAAATAGAAAAAATATTGTTTTAGATTTTCATTTCATATTTTTATTTATTTTTTAACAAGAGAGTTTTTTTATTTTTGATAAAGAGAACTAAATTTAAAATGGGCATTGTGGTTACCGTTCTGAAGTGATATCGGGCATTGAATGTTAGACGGGCTTTGGTACCATACTGATACGATGTCGGAGCATTGAATATTAGACGGGATTTATAGTTACCGTTTCGTATAGGAGCGTTGAACAGGATAGTAAAATGACGGGCTGTGTACCGTTCTGTATAGGGGCATTGATTGTTACACGGGCTTTGTAGTTACCGTTCCTTATAGGAGCATTGAACAGGAAAGTAAAATGTCGGAATGTGTACTGTTTCATGTATTGATTGTTAGACGGGGTTGTGTATCGTTCCATATAGGAGCACTAAATGTTAGACGTGGTTGTGTACCGTTTCGTTATGGTACTCATATTTCCTTAGAGGCTCCGTTGACATAGTGTGGGTTGTATTTTGATTTGGGAAAGACAAACTAGAAATGTTGTAACTGTAACACATGTTCCCACTTTTAAACTACGAACTTGTAATATTTTTTGAAATGGTAAATGATGTTTCTACAAGTAATGCAATTGGTGTTATACAAGTCATTCCCTCGTTTGTTTAACCCTTAATATTCATCCTCGCATTATTCATGGTTAAGGTTGGTAGAAGGCATTAAGTAGGCTTGCTTGAATGGGATATCTCGGTTGAGCATCGGTCGCGCTCCTCAAGGTCGGGGCGTGACAAGTATACTCCTAACCACGAGATGTACCGCATAACACATATGCCCTTAGCAATATCTTCTTGCCACAATAGCCGCTCATTACCAAACCCGGTATCGGGAATATACCTTATGACACATAAAACCTTGTTCTAAACCTTGCAATACTGCAAATGATGAAAGAAACGTGTAGAAACTCATAACCACCTGTCAAATCAATAAGTCATGTAGTTCTCTTGTTTGACAAGAACCATTGCCAAATTCTGAGTTTATTAGTAATAATCTCCTTCCAAACAGACATTATACAAATTCGATGGCACTGATTTTAGGTCCAATAACCTTGTCTTACCCCGTACAAGCTACTCAATCGACATGCCACATCAAATACCATCAAGAATCTCATACGATACGATCCATGCGCTAATAAGCAACCACTTGAATATGATCAATAATGGAAAGAAAAACAAAAGGGAACAATCCAACAAGTTTAACAGATTCAACAATACGAGCATAATGCTATGGATCCATCCCACAAGAGAGAAATATAACATGCAAAATAAGCACAAGGATTCATATCCAACATAAACCCGTTACGATGTGCAACCCGATCCACACATAATACCGTTGCGGCGTGCAACCCGATCCACATATATCACTCCACATGGGGATACCCAGGGAGCCATAATGCACGTACTCACTAAACTCATGTGACAACAACAAGCACGTTAACAGCATAAACATAACAATGGGGAGATAGATAGAATGATATGCTACAGAAAAAGGACAAGCACGACTAAGGTGCAATAAACAAATCAACATCTCAAGAGCCATCTCACTCAAATATCACCGCAAGGCCTAAATAGAACCAAACATGTGTGTGAATAATCAAGTAGTATCACAACCCATCATAGCATAAGAATGCAACACATGAAACATATTAAGGCATGAATAACATTCATTCCGCTCAATGACACACCTGTAGAAAATTCTATGTTGAATGCGCGAATCCAATGCAGTGTAGAATACACATTCTCGTTAGGCTTACCGCTAGGCCTCCAACCGTTTTTGGATCATTCCAAAATAGGTAAATAGCCTTCCGAAAGTCCAAAATGACCTTATCTATGATAGATACAATCAACTGTATAATTTGAACACACTTCCATAGTCAACAACCAGAGGAATAGTTCGCCTCTCAGAAATAAAATCTTCAAACTGCTAGAGTACTAGAATCTCCATACCAATCTCTAACTCTCCTACTTAGATTACTAACACATCATGCATACATAATCATCCCATGTGAGATACTCCCATAACTTTCCTCACCAAGTAGCAAAACCTGAATATCAATGGCTAGCATCCATGTGATTCATGTAGTACTAGTCAAGCATCTGCTATCAATACACAATGCACCTTTCACAAAACAAACCATTCTCAGGCGATACACAATAATGTCGTTACATCCAATATTTTCATACGTTGCGTCGTAAGCTAGTCGATGTGAGCTCGAAGGGTAAGAGTATCTTTGAGGCTTATAAGTATTTATACCATGTTTAATAAGTGTTAAGTATATGTTGGAAGAGGTTATTAGTTAATCAAATCGAAAAATATAAGTTTTGACAAAATTTCCAGAATTATTGAGTGACTTATGTATATAGGAGTTTTTAACATGATAATAAGGTATTTTGATGATGTATTTGTTTTTATAGTAGTTTTATGATAAGTATTGAAGTCAAGCAAGTTGTGAAAATAAAAGTCGGCAAAAGTTATTGCAAGTTACATTCATAAGTTCGCTTATATTTGGGTCATATGTTCCGCACTTTTCTCTCACTCTACTCGGTGTTACAGAGTAATCCACCCACCAAATGAAGGTTCTATGAGTCTATTTTTTAACTCATTAAGCCGTTTGTCGAGAAAACGTCATAGGACAGAGATATTATCGTTTACGCGAGACTGCACAGAAAACCCGTTTGGGACCCACTTGAGGCGGTGCTAATATTTGAAAGGGTATATATTCAGAGTCTTCTCATTTAATCACATTTATCACTTGATATGGATCCTAAACACTTAGAAACCCTCTCTAAAAGTTCTCATATGTTCCTAGAGCAAAAACTAAGGCAAGCAACATGAATCTAATGTCGGGGATCTCGTGGTGCTTCTGAGATTGTTCTTCTTCTTCTTCTTGTGGTTGATTTGGAGAATTCCTAAAAGTGAAGTAACCTCAGATTTGGAGTTATTATTGTGGATTAAGGTAAGAAAATTTCCCTTATACATGTATTTCAGCTTGTAGAAGTCGTAGCTAGCTTGTACGGTTGAAAAGCCGTGAATTAAAAGTTGAAAATAGTAGTTGTGTTGTTGTTGCTTGTTGAATTATTTTGAGAATGTTATTTTGATATTTTATGGCTGTAAATTGATGGGATAACATGAATGTCTTGTTGTGGTTGTTTTTTACATATATTTAAAAGAATAAAGGGTTTGAAGGTATAGCTTTATTAGTCGTAAATCGAACTTGCACTCATTGTACCGTTGTTTTGGGTTGCAAGCTTATTATAAAATTGCTGGTTGCTTGGGTTGTTGTTGTGACTATTATAAACTTGAGGAATGTGGAAGAAACATAGGAGATTCGGCCCCTTTTTTCGTAAAATAAGTTTATCATTCGAAATACGATAGTAGTACCATTTGCAGTGTGACGATAACATTATTTTTGTTATTGTAGATAAAGGTGCAGTGAGTTGAGCTTATCTTGGGTGTTGGGCAGATTATTTCACAAGGTATGTTAAGGATAACTCTCTTCTTTTGGCATGATCTATGTTCACTGAAACAGAAACGTAACTAAAAGTTCCTTTCCAAAGATGGCTCTACTCTTAGTAATAAAGATGGTTATGCTCATCTTTCATGTCTATGTTTCATAAATAACTTATGTCTTGTACCCCTAGATCGATGATGTGAAGCGTAATGTCATGTCAGTCACAAAGGATAGTCGAAGGTGTAACGAACTTATGTCACTCCGACATGCTCATAATGTATCTTAATGGTCTTTACGCATATATATACATATATATGAATATATCTCGATGGCATTATATTCGCGTATATGTATAGTACATAGCACCACTAATCATTGGGTTATGATGATGATAATGCCCATAGAGGCCTATGACAATATATATGCATTATGCATCTCAACAACGTTATATACGCACATATATTGTATCATTGCATAATGCATATCATTGCCCTCAATCGCAATTTGGACTTTCAGGTTGACCTTGATTGTCTCTTACTTATGTTCATGTCTCTATGTATGCTTTATCTATTTTACATACCAGTACTTTCATTCATAAAACATCCCTTTACCAGGGGTGCTATGTTTCATGCCCGCAAGTCCGGGTAGACAGGTTGACGGACCTCCCCAGTTGGATATCCAGCTTACCGGTAGTGCGACGCACTCCATTCTTCCTGGAGTTGTTGTAGTGTGTCGGTATTCTGTGAGATTTATGTATATATGCATTTTGGGTATGGCGAGGCCCGGTGCAAACCTTCTTGTCCTATATGATGATCGTACAGGCTGGTAGACTTGGGTTATATGTCTTGTTATAATGTATATCCTTGTCGGCCTCTCAGTTGGTCAGTTGGATTGTATATTGGCCTTGTCGGCCTTACATATGTATATAAGTTTTATGCTTCTCCCACCTTTCAGGCTGTATGATCAGATGACTTTTTTATGGTCATTCTGTGGCCTTGTGTGCCTTATACGAGTTATTATCATTCTTTCTATTTATTAGATATGTCACGGCCTTGTTGGCCAATCCACTATATGTTCATAGTATGACTTCATATGTGGTTCACTTGGGCTAGTAAGGCACAGGGTGCTAGTCACACCCTCAAAGTTGGGGTGTGACAAACTCGGTATCAAAGCAGGTCTGTCTGAAGGAGTCTATAAGCCGTGTCTAGGAAAGTCTTGTTTATGGATGTGTTGTACACCACATTTATAAACAAGAGGCTACATGGCATTTAGGAGTTGGTTACCCTTCTTTCAGATCTAAATCGTGCTGTATAGCTGAGTCTAACGTATGTTCTTATGTAGGTTGTATAGAGATGCCTTTTACTTGAAGGGCTATGGCTAGCAGGGAGATTGAGGTGGGGTCGAGAGGGAATGTGAGTAATAGGTCCCCTATTGAGACATAGCTGTTAGAGGATCTGAGTGAGTCACCTTCCCAGTTATCTTCGACTCCAATAATACCAAAGTAGCTGAAGGTAGATCCCGCATAACTAGTTCTACTTCATCTCATGTTACATCGAAGTCACCTCCAACTAGCCAAGGCACTGTCATATCTCTGGCAAGATTGTATAAACTATCCACAGCTTAATTCTTTCAATAGCATTACATTTTGCATACACAAAAGTTACAATGAAGGGAGTTTGAGAATCCATGTTTGTCAGCTTTATAGTTAGTTGCTGCTCCATGTCATTTATTATGTCTACTTCATGATCATCATCTACAAACACCCGTATCTTGTTTGACACATTGGCATAGCATTTATGCATTCCAATCCTCCTTCTATATCTCTCCAGTTTTTTGGCTTTCTGCATAAGCTCCATAATTCCAATGAATTGAAAAGTGTACTGTCTGTGCATATTGATAAGCCTCTCAAAGGCTTACTTTGTGTTGACTGACCTTATGTTCCAGATGATCCAATTCATGATTGATTGTGGGATTTAGATAGGATGCTTCTGGTTTGGACCCCTAATGCTACACTTTGCGTCTCTTTGCCCTATTTTTTCTTGTCTCTTTTAGCTGATTTCCCTGCATCCATCAATTTAGGTGAAAGGTCTGCTTGCCTTGCCACATTGTTGAGATTTTGTGAGGTGGATTCTTCATCAAGGTCTCTTCCTATTTTTGTTGTGTGCTCCTCCTTTTCAATAGTACCTCTGTGCACTGCCAATTGTGATTCAGAAGCTACTTAGATTAGCTATGTGTTCTTTGTCTTGTGAATCATCTGGTCTTTTTTTTAAGTATCTTCATGAGAGAAACCAGCTATTCCCATATTGATCTGTGCTTTAACTTCATCAGTTGGAGTGGTCTGTATCCCAGTGAATTTTGTGCTCTTATTCAGCCTATTTGCATATTGATTATGAGCTTCAATTTCTCCAACATTTTGAACAACAGATGCCTTAAGCTTAGGTGTAGTTAGTATGTTGGGCAGCATTACTTCTAATGTTGTGATCTCCTTGTTAGCTCTTGCAGCATCCTTGTCATTGTTCTTGTTTTGAGTGTCTCCCATTGTGTCTTGTAATTTTGCCTTACCTTTACACCTTGTACATCATGTTCCTCTTCTTCATCTGTTGAATCCTCATCACTGCCTATTCCATCTGGTACTTCTTCTTCCTCCGAACCTTCCTCTACTTGCTCACTCCATAGCTTGCCATCACTGAGTTGAATACTTTCAGCCTCACTTCAATTTTGTCTGGTATCATAAAATAAGTTGATTGTGAGGGGATCTCTTGGCATGATTGATTTGTTGTGATATTGTCTACAAATGTTCTGTTGACCCAGTGACATGTTGGTTCTTTAGTCTCAGCAGCTGCTGCTCTATATGCACTTTCATTTCCTTCTGCCTGTTTCTTTGGAAAATGTGGTGGCTTGCTACTACCTGGTGTTGAAGCTATCTTTGCTGCCATTGAAACATCTGTACTCTTTCCCACTTCTTCTTCAATGAAGATCAATTGGTTGTCTTCATTAGCTCAGCTTTGCTCCATTTCCAGGATAGCAAACTCGTTGGTTCTCCGAACTTTCTGGGCAGTTGTATTAACTGGCATTACCTCTATTCTACCTTTGGACTGTTCTCCTATTTGTTTGCCTTTGCTTTGTACTCGATTAACTTCCTTCCATTGTACACCAATATTGCCAACTACCTTACCGCTTGATAGAATCATCAAAGGTGTTGCTTCCTATCCTTTGTCCTTAACTTTTTGCTTCTCAACAGAGCTTTCGTTCAGCAGTTCTAGATGTAATTGCCAGCATTCTAACATGTTGTGGCCTTACAATTTGAATTGTTGCAGTACTTAGGGATAAAATCATACTGGACTTTAATCCACACTGTTCTCACTTCTCCAGTAGCCTCATTTTCAATATCCATTCGTACTTTCTTTGAAAATTCAGCTTGAAGATCAACTAGCACCTTTACTCTGGCACAACTAGGCCTTGTCTTTTATATAGTTACCATATCAAGGTGAAGTGGCTTTCCAACAGCAGATGCAAGCGAGAACAGGTATTCCTTTACAAAGTATATGGGCAATAGACTAGGAAATGAAATCCACGCCATTGCTTTTGAAGTTTGCTCTCCTTCCTTGAACTTAGCATCATAGATTAGTGTCCTCATCCGATATTCATATCCATTATTTTCTTTCAAGTAGTATACTGCTTTGGATGTAAAATTGATAAAATCTTGCTACATCGTCAATCGAATAAGTACATGCCTATCTCTGAGCAATCCAATATTACAATCACACTTAATTCTACACTGTGCAGGAATTAATCGACGAAGCTCTTGCATATTGGGCCAACCAAAAGAAAACTTACCAATGACAACATATTGAAGGCCTTCAATTAAATTCATTCGATCGACTTCTGACTCTGTAAATTTGACAAAAGGTTGTCCTTGCAGAAAGGTAGCTCTTTTGAACTAGATAGGTTTGATTGGAATAGTCGATCTAGGGTTCGCAGCAGAGGTCAAGTTCAAGCTTGAAGGCTTGAGGAGATGACTATAGTCGAGGGGCTGTGAGTTGGTGGGAGTTGTTGCGGAAGGTTGGGAGATAGAGGGGGGAGGTTCGCCAGCCGGAGTGGCACCGGTCGGCATCGCCATGGCTGCTCAAACGAGCTTCTCGATGAGATCCCCTTAATGCATTCACACTCTTCTATGGTAGTTTTGGAGAAGGTTTGCTTGCAAGTTCCCGCTGTTGCCTTTCCCAATGGGACTTTGAAGAAGTTAAACACCTTAGCGAGCAAGAACCCATAAGGCAACCCACGATTACCATCCTTAAAATCTACCACTTTCTTCATGTGCTCTATTATGATTCCAGGCAGATTGATAGAAATGGAATGCCTTTCTGCACGTGAAAGCAAAACCTTATTCACCATCCTGAACAATAGTTAATACACTGGAAGGAGAGCCTTCTTGTGCACCTGTTCCCCTTGCTGCACTGCATCATCCTTCAAAATGGCACTTTTGAAATTGGGAGAACAAGTCCCCTCAATGGATGATATTCCTTCAGTAGGCACTCCCAAAATGCTCCCCAACACAGCCTCGTCCATCACAAGGTCTATGCCGTTGACCTTCAAATAGATGTTGTCCTCTTCCATTGTGAATATATCTGTGTAGAAGCTACGCACTTCTTCCTCATACACCTTAGGGCTCTCATTGATGAACAAGTATGTCCACTGTTGAAATTCACAAATATCAACCAGTTGGCGCATCCTTGTCATGTCAAGAATATCAGGTGCAAATATTCTACCCCACTGAATGCTCTGTTTTCTCAGGTTTTCTCTTCCTTCATCCTTGGCCGCACCCACCTTGGCCTTCTTGGAGGAACCAGGTTCCTCATTGTCATCAGCCTTCCTTTTCATAGACTTTCTCACACTTTTCTCTTTCTTTGCAGACTTCTCAGACAATTTCTCACCAAACTTCTCAGGCACCTTCTCACCAGACTTGTCTACTTCAATATTTTTCACTTCCACAGCTTTCACAGATGGCTCTCTTCTGGGTTTTAGAATCATAGGTTTCTTAGAGGACCTACTAATTAAGGAAGCAGGTTCCTCATTCACCTCTTGATCGTCAACATTAACAACAAGTGTTGGAGGCGCTTTTTCCTCATTCACCTGCTTTCCCCCTTTCACCAGCCTCCTTCTTTTCTTTTCTTCTTTGTTTTTCCTTAGAACAAATTCAAGGGCTTCCTTCTTTTGTAGTCTAGTAGTAGGTCTTTTAAGAGTGGGCTCTTTTGGAGATGCCCTTCTACTCCTAGCCGCAATAAAGCTTGCAAAAGACACATTGTCATAATCCTCCTCACAGTTTTCTTTTTCTTCCTCAGAAAAAGATCTCTTCCCAGCAAAAGACGATGTTTAACGGCTCAACATCAAAGTGAGGAGAGGGAGAAGGGTCAGTACTAACCTGGGGCTCTTTCGAATAGCAGGGAGTTTCATCCCAAGCATGAGCAGAGGTCTCCTCTTGGGCTGAGGGATCATGTCCTTCATTGGTTTCCCTAGTAGTACTATCAGGTGCCAGTTTTTCAAGGGGCACCAATTCCCTACCCTTCACCTTCCCCTTTAGACCCAATGGTCTCATTAACCTGTATCAAGGGAACCAGGTTCCTTGACTTAGTTTTTGTAAATGTGAGCCTTATCCTTTATCAAAGATGCAATGTTATTAGCTGCTTATTTGCTTTGTAGTTACCATGCGTGTCTACCTATAACGGTATATAGATGAGTTAGAACTTGCCAGAAATACCCTTTAGCTGGTTTTACCTATTCATTCTTTCATAGCCAGTCATTGAGGGACCTGGTACTCAGTTCAATTTTATCAAATCTAAGGCCAATCCATTATTTTCAAAGTGCTCTCTACTCTGTGTTTTGGTGAAAATATCTGCTACTTGATTTTCTGTTTTGCAGAACTTCATGCAAATAAAACCCTTTTCAACATTGTCTCTGAGAAAATGATGTTGCACATCAATGTGCTTTGTTCTCTTATGCTGAACCGGATTCTTTGCCATGTTGAGAGCACTTGTATTATCACACAGTAATGGCACAGAATTAGAAAATACACCAAAGTCCTCAAATTGCTGCTTGATCCATGGCAGTTGAGCATAGTAAGAGGCAACTGCCACATACTCAACTTCTGTTGTTGAAAGAGCCACAAAATTTTGTTTCTTTGTACCTCATGAATGTCACGACCCAAGCCAGAGGGCCGCGACCGGCACCGGACCCTACTCAACGGGCGCCGGCGTACCCTTCATCTAACTTTCCTTATTATCTATAAGGCTTGTCATATGCATATAATCTCGAATAATAATTATAATGAACCGAGACGTCATGCCATGATACGAACATACTTATATACATAATATGGCCCATAAGGCTAAAATGCAAAACCATAAAATAAAATATATACATTTGCCAACAAGGCAATTCAACTGTACATAAGCCAACCCATTACTTATCTATGCATAAATTGACACTTGTCTATGAGCTTCTACAAAAACGTACATAATGTAACCTACATCGGAACAGGGCCCCGACGTGCCCATAATGCCTACAACAAAATGCATACCAAGACTGTGGCAAGTCCGAAGGATGGATCTCGCCAATATCCGCTGAACTGGACAACCTACTGTAGTGGGGGAGCCTCGTCTATCTGTCAGTCCGGACCTGCAGCACGACATGCAGCGTCCACAAATAAAGGACGTCAGTACGGATAATGTACTGAGTATGTAAGACAGGAAACATAATGTAAGAACAATAATAAGCATCAGGGTAAGAGACATACAACCTGTACCATCTGAATGCCTCTGAGGGCGACTAACCATGTCATGCTTGACATGCATATGCATATACATATATTTATATCCTTTTTAAAATCATCATATACATATATACGCCTCTGTGGGCCATCATCATCTCATATATATGCCTCTGTGGGCCTCCTCATCATCATACCCAACTGATCAGTGGTTGCACAATAGGTGCCATACCCGGCCGACTATAGCGCGGCTCGGTAGAGTAATATAGCTGTCGACTATAGCGCGACTAAGTAGAGTAAAACATATACATATGTATAGTTGCACAATAGGTGCCATACCCGGCCGACTATAGCGCGGCTCGGTAGAGTAAAATAGATAATGCATGCTGGACTTATAAGAGTCATACTACCATGGTGAAATAA